>CAUYUJ010001403.1:25000-142500 GCA_963575745.1 Prorocentrum cordatum
GGAATCCGTCGATACGTACCCTGTCGAGCGTCGGAAATTCCTAGTGTTCAGACGACCCAAAAACAGCATCCTGTTTGTGAGCAGGTTGTTCCGCGTCAGTGGCATCCAAGAGGGGGTTCCAGGACTTCGGCTAGAGCATTTCCTATTGGATACTATGCACGTCTGCGAGCTCGGAATGTTGCATTATTACCACGGTGCTACAATCTGGGCTCTGACAGACGCTGGGTTTTTTGGTGATTTCACGGAGGACGATTTTTCACATGTAGACGCTGCCTTGCACGACATGTACATGCATTGGTGGAAGCAGCAGGGTCGCATTCAAAACGACAAGGTCCTTGGTTTGTGCATGAAGGCGCGCGGCGGCAGGGAACACCCATTTCTGAAACTCAAGGCTGGCAAGACACGCTCACTCCTCGGCTTCGTCGCGCATCTCCTGAAGAATGCTGGAGGGCGGGCCCTGTTGGATGGCGCTGCAGATGGCGCAGATGGAACTAAACTTCAAACCTTCGGCGAAGGCATGCTTGAGTTTTATGGTATATGTAAAAGCCAGCCTCGTCGGATGGACGAACCCGCGCTGGCGCACATGGACGCCGTCGTCAAACGTACGATGGCCGCCTGGGCCGACAGCGGTCGCACCGTCACCATAAAATTTCACGCGTTCGCCAGACATATCGTGGACCAAGCCCGTTTCGCGGGCAACCCAGGTTGGACGCACAACTACGCAGATGAATCTGAAAATTTTCATGCCAGGAAAATGTCAGTGAATGTGAACAGGACCAAGTATACAGAGAACGCCGCCGTCAAATGGTACATGAAGCATTTGCAAAAGTGCCATGCCTGAAAATGCAACAATCGCCACCATCACCACCACCACCGTCAAACTCACCGTCACCAACATCACCCTTGCGGTGCCGTGTCGTGCATCGGATTGCGGTGCCGTGTGCGAATGCCGTGCATCGAATTCCGCTCTGTTTGGGGTCGAAGCGCTGTTTGGGGTCTAGCGCTGTTTGGGGTCCACGCACTGTTTGGGGTCCACGCCCAGTGTGTTTGGGGTTGGAGCAGTGTTTGGGTGCCGCACCCGACCAGGGCTAAAACAACACGCTCAACAGCACAACACCCGTGAATAGAACATTGTGGCTCAAGCTCGTGCACGTTCGACGCCGCACCCGCCGCCCTACCCAACGCTTTCGCCCAAGGCGTTCGCCCGAGGCAGGTGCGATGGTTGCGACTGAATACATTGCGGTGTCGGGTGCGACTACGGGCATGCTGAAGCTCAGCATCTACTTCGAGGAGCTGGCGTGTTTCGGGCCAGTGATTGCGGAGGTCGGTACCAACCTGTCGTGGTCCAGCGGCGTCGAGGTGAAGATGATCAAGGAGAGCATCAAAAAAGACTACTCGGTGCACGCTGACTGGGATGCGGACATCTACATCTACGAGGCTTCTCAAACCCACCCGACCGTGGCGAAGCACCCGCTGTGGGACGAGTACGTTGTCAACCCGTCCACGTATCGCACGATCAATCTCATCGCATCGAAGAGGTCATTGCTGGACCCTCATGCTGAGAGCATCGTTTCTGGCGTGAGCTGCGAGCCCGTCTGGACGTTCACGGTGAAGATTCAGGAGACGGGCGCGTGGGAGTTCATCAAAGTTCCTAACCCTGTGCTGGCTGGTCGCGGCGACTGCGTGTCGTGTGCCGTCCTGAAGACGTGGCTCGTGACCCAGCTGGCACTGCCGAACGGTTTCCAACTAATCAATGACGCGCGCATCTTCCGCAACGACAGCGGTTTGGCCAAGGGCGACCCCCTGGCGGACGATGATGACGTGTGGAAGAATCTCTGGTACTTCGCCATCGTCGACCCGAAGCTCGAGCCCCTCTGCGAGTACCCCGACCACAGCTCGCCCGACTCTCTGGCCAGGGGCTGGAACGACGTGCAGCCGACCACGGAGGCGACGCTCGAGGACGACCTAGACGGGCCGCAATGATTGCATGTGGTGAATGTTTCCCCAACGGCGTTTTTGCGCCTTTGCGCCACGGCTCTGCCGCGCGCGCCCTTGCCCAATGGGGGGGCATCATATTTTACAGCACAACAGGTCGGAGGCGGAGGTGAATACCAATAAAGTAGAAAGGGGATGAGGGATGAGGGATGAGGAGACGAGGAGGGAGAGGAAGAGGAACCATGATGAGGAAGGAGCCAGCCTCACAGGTGCCGACGGGCCAGTGCCATAGCTCAGGAGCGTGAATCCTGTGTACAGCTGTTTCATCGTTCAGACAGTTGTGGATTCCATGGCTCTTCTCGTCGTCTCATCTCCTCCTCATCCTCCTCCTCCTCCTCCTCCTCCTCCTCCTCTTGCCCATCCCCACCCTCTCAATACTATCCCATGGCGCCCAAAATCTGAGGCGCCATTGCACCCGTCATCTGCGATGACGTGAGCGATGACGGGTGACCCCGCCCAACTGTCATCCACCCGCGCCCGCGTGATGCGCGGGCTGGCGCGCGTCGGTGCGGGGTCGCCCGTCGTCGCCCACGTCGGTTCGCACATTGCGGGTGCGACGGCGCCAAGTGTAGCGTGTGTCTCACGTGCACGATTGCACCACATAGATTGCACCACATAGATTGCACCACCGAGTACATAACAATATATCCAGATGACGCCGTTTGGGGTCCAGACTGGCTGCAACACAATACGCTCAAGTCTTGGTTGATCTACCCGACGCCCTACGTCGACACCCTACCCGACGCCATACGTCGACGCATGTGGCGCATTCAAACCCTTAACCCTAAACCCTGAACCCTAAGACCCTGGATAAGAACATGCGACTGGCAACTGATGATGATGATGTTAATGCTGATGATGTTGCGGATGCTGTTGCTGATGATGCTGGTGATGATGATGACCTTCCAACCTTCTGCGCTACCTTCAAGTGCTTGTATCAGGTTAAAGCGAGTGCCAGAAGAACGCAAAGACATTCTGAGACATCGTTCCTTCTCTCCTGTTCCCGCCGCCATCACAGCCTTCACCCTCATCATCATCAGCATCATCATCCTCATCATCAGCATCAGCATCATCATCATCAGCATCATCATCAGCATCATCATCACCATTATCACCATTATCACCATCACCACCACCACCATCACCATCACGTCACGATCATCGCCAGTATTGCACCAGAGTGCTTTACTGCTAGTGCATCTCTAGGACGCATCTTCTTACTTAGCTTGTCGTTGAGGACCTGTCTGGGGGATGCGGGGAGGAGCGAGGGGTTGAGGAGGTCGCTCGCTCCGCCCCGCATCCCCCAGACAGGTCCTCAACGACCAGCTGATTAAGAAAATGCGTCCTAGAGATGCAGTGCGCAGTAAAGCACTCGAATGCAATGCTGGCGATGATCGTGACGTGATGGTGATGGTGATGGTGATGGTGCTGATGATGCTGATGCTGATGCTGATGATGATGATGAGGATGATGATGATTGTGATGATGATGATGATGATGATGATGCTGATGATGAGGATGATGATGAGGGTGAAGGCTGTGATGGCGGCGGAAACGAGAGAGAAGGAGCGGTGTCTCAGAATGTCTTTGCGTTTTTCGGGAACTCGCTGGAACCTCAAACAATTCGTTATAACCATTGTAAACCTTACGCAATTCAAGATAACTCAGCGTTTGAGGTAGCGCAAGAGGGTGGAAGGTCAGCACGGAAGGTCTGGAAGAATGAGAGGGAGGGTTGTCCATGGTCGTCGTTTATACCCCGACGTCTGGCGCCTTCGACGGACTTGCATCTTTGCACGCTGGCAGTTCCACTCAGTTTCAGTTCCTCCAGCCATCCACCTGCCGCTGGGCCGCTGCGTGAAGCCTCGGCTTGCCGCGTAGCTGTTGCCTTGCGCGTCGCCTCTGCCTAAGTCTGCGTAGCCCGCTTGGACCTGGCTCGCCGCTGGCGCGCTCGCCCGCGGCCGCTGACTAAAAGTACAAAACCAACCCCAACCCACCGAACCCAACCACAAACACCCAACCCCACCACCCCCACAACCCCCCCCCACCAAAACCCCAATCCCACCCCCCAACCCACCCCCCCTACCGCCCCACCCTACCCCCCCCCCCGACCCACCCCCCAAACCAAACCTTACACACCACCCCCACCCCCCCCCCCCAACCCCCCCGCCCCCACCCCCCAAACAAAACTAAACAAACTTATATAACTTTCGTTTCACCCCTTTGGCGGTGGTTCCGCTGCGTTCCCCACGGTGGCCGCCGGTCGACCTGCAGGCAGTGCCCCTCCCCTGGCGCCTCTCCCTGCCCAGCCCCCACTGCCCCCCGCCCTTGGGGACTAGAGCAGTGGCGCGACGCTGACAATATTGACTCGTGGGCTACCGCTGGGGCCGTGGCCCGCCTGCCCATTGCGGGCCTTCGGCCCGCTGTCGGTGTTCTCACCCCTGGGGCGCGAGATATATCCAGCGCTGCCCCTGCGGCCGGGCGGGGGCCCCGGCCGGGTCGGGGGGGTGCCGTGTGTGCCCCCTCCCCCCCGGTGGCCCCCACCCTGTACCCCCCGGCCTCATTCGTCCGGTGGTGGCGCGTGGGGTCCGTCGTCCCGTTTTTCCAATTAGCGTGGTGTCGGTCCCGTGGCGTCGGGTGGTGTTCGGTTCGGTGTCCCCCCACCGCAGCAAACAACCACCACAACGAAACCCACCGGCTTTCGTTTTGGGCCGCTTCCAAAATCAATAAAAGCGCGTTAACCCAACTACTCCCCTACTACCCGTACTACCATACACTCCCTGCAAATCGCGGTTAAACACCCCAGTACCCACGACTGTTTACCTACGGGTTAACCACTCCCCCCCCATACGGGGCCGGCGGCCGTCTTTGGCACCGCTCTGACCCGTGCGCCCCCACCACGTGTGACTGGTTCCCTGGGCTCAGGCTTGGGTCTTTCCCGTGGTGCTCCCACCCCCCGTCGCCACTTTGCGTGCTGGCTTCCAGCTCGTGGCCCGGTTCAGGACCCGGTGTGGGTCAACCTGGCACCACTTCACGCACTGGTTCGTGGTGGCCCGCGCCATTTTGGCTGCGTCGCAGCACCGCTGTTTCCCGCAGTCGTGCGCTCTGTTGCCTCGGGACTATGCGGTTACGGCCTCTCTGGGATCTAGACCCTGACCACTTTCTCGCCTCCTGGCTTTTAATTCTAGGCCGACGGTCCTTCGGGCCACCCTGGTACTCACGCACTTGTCTGGGGTTGCGTCCTTGCCTTAATCTCGGCTTCTGGCCCGGGTCGTCGTGTGTCCCGATTCCCTGGTGTCCGACGCTTTGCATTCTTGCACGCTGGCAGTTCGACTCCGTTTCAGCTGTCCCCCCACCCGCCGGTCCGCCGCTGGGCTGCTGCGTGAGGGCTCGGTTTGCCGCTGTAGGTGTAGCCTCCCTCCGTCGCCTTAGGTTAATTCGTCGCTGCGTGCCCCGCTTTGACTGGACTCGCCGCCGGCGCGCTCGCCCGCGGCCGCTGAAGAAAAAGTAACCCCACAAACCCATCCTGAAACGATGCCCAGAGGAATTGCCTCGATCAGGGAAGTGGGCAGCACACATAGGAAAGGCCCCCCAGTGGAGGCCCGTTGGAGCGTCTTGGGGGCCTTTTGGCGGTCCCGGACGCCTCTGAGAGCGTGTTGTGTGCCTCGGAGAGCTTCTTGGGGCCTCTTGGAGGTCTCTTGTGAGCCTCTTGGAGGCCTCTTGCGCGCCTGTTGGGGCATCCTGGGCGCCTCTTGGGACCCCCATTGAAGTGCTCTTGGGACCCTTGGGAGCGCTCTTGGAACCCTCTTGGGCCATCTTGGAGCCATTTTGAGGCCTCGGATGGCCATTGGAAGCGAAAAGGCGAGAAAACCAAAACACTGAATGGCCCAAGGTTTTGGAAGGATGTTGGCCTCTTCGGGGCATCCTGGGGAAGCTCTGTGGCCACTTGGATCAGTCTTGGAGCGGTCTTAGGGCCTCTTGGAGCATCGTGGGAGCCATTTCGAGGCATCTTGGGATATCTTGAGCCATCTTGGAGGTCATCTTGGTTTGTGCTTGCACGTGAAGGAAGTCAAGAGGGGTTTTCTATATGTCGCCCCTTTGGCTCTCTTACTCTTGCTTCACTTAGCTTCTCTGGTCCCTAGTCGATGGACGGGGTCGCCATCCCTGGCGGGGCGGCCGCCTTGCCGGCCTGGGTGGTGCTGGCGCTGGAGGCCGCGGCCTACCTGGGGCCAGGGTGGGGCCCAAGGCAGGCTGCCTGCCCTGACATCACGTGCCCCGCCTGCCCGGCGTGTCCAGAGGCGGCAGCCTGCCCTGAGGCCGTGGCTTGCCCGGCTTGCGAGCCGCCTCCCTGCGCGGCCTGCCCGGCCTGCGAGCCGCCTCCGTGCGCGGCGTGCCCTGCCTGTGAGGCTAGGGCGTGCCCGGCGGCGACGGCGGGCGAGAAGGCGGTCGAGAAGCTGGTTGGAGCGCTGCTCGGAGGGGTGGTGCACTGTCTGGTGGGAAAAGTGATAGCCAGCAGGCATGTCGACGCTCGTGGGGTGGCTCCGCGGAGACGCGGGGCGGGAGTGGTGGACTAGAGCGCTCCCAGGAGAGCGGGTGGTCTGCCGATTCTCTGACGACGACGTCGACCACGAGCGAGTGCTGCTGCACTACGTGGCAGAGGGAGAGTGGGTCATCTTGACCCCCGACGGGGACATCTACGTGGAGGACATGAGCTGCGAGAACCCCGAGACGGGGCCCTCGCGGGCCTTCCCGCTGGCGCTGCGGACGCGGAAGATGCGGAGGCTGTATCGCTTTCGAGAGGCCCTGGGGCCCGACGAGCTGGCCGACGCGCTGACACGGGGCTGGCAGGCGGCGCTGGAGATAGACGCCGCCCTGCCCGAGCCGAGGGAGGCTGTGGCTGTGAGCGGCCAGCGAGTCTCGTGGCAGGAGGCCTCGGGCAGGCTGTCGGCCGCGGAGCGGGCCAACCTGCTGCGCTTGGGCATGGCCGTGGCTCGCCTAGGCGGGAAGCTTCTGGAGGCTCCTGTGGCTGGTCAGGCCTGGATCGCCCTCAGCGGCGGGCCCGGCGTCGCGGTCGGGTCGGAGGTCGTCGTGACGGACAGCGAGGGCCTGAGCTTCGAGGGCGGGCCCGAGCCTTTCGGCGTGCTGAGGACCTCCGACGGCAGCATGGTGCGACTCGTTCGTCTGGATGCTGGAGCAGCCCCAGGACGCGTGAGCGAGGAGGCCGCGGTCTGGCAAGACCTAGGCAGAGGCCATGGCCGTGCCGCGGGGCCCGATCGCCGACGCGCTGAAGCCGCGTTGCCACTCGAGGATGATGGCCCCGTTGAGCGTGTCGGCGGCGCTGCTACGCCCGAGCTGGCGCTGCCTCCCGTGGCGGAGCCGCTGGGGGAGGAGAGAGACGCCGACGCCCGCGCGCTCTGGGTTGACAACGACGAGCAGGGCGAGCGTTTCAAGCGATGGCGGGACGTGGTAGGTGAGTCGAGGCAGGAGCACTACCCGGACGCGAAGGTGGACGGACCGCCGGGGGCTCTCCACATGCTGAAGCACATGGAGAGGCACGGAGGCGACCCGCGGCTCTGGCTCGACCTCTTCATCCGCATGAAGGGCCTGGGTCAGAATGACCGCGTGGTGCACGAGCTGAGGACGATCGTGGAGGCTTTGTACCAGGGCGGGGTATACGATCAGCTGAACATGGGCGGCCTCATGATGGTGGAGGTGTTGACTCGCCGAGTCGCCGCTGTGGTGGATGCCTACTCGGACCCGACCAAGCCGAGCTGGACGAACACACGCTTCTTCGAGGGCGTGAGCTCGGTGGAGGACGTCTCGGGGCCAGAGCTCAGGGGCTACGTCCACCGGCGGGCGAAGGAGCAGCGCGAGATAGAGCAGGCGCAAGGTCGAGCGCGTACACTACGTGGGGCGCCTGCAGAGACAGTCGACGGAGCAGAAGGAGCTGGAGGTGACGCAGCAGGCGCGGGGCGCGGTGGCGGCCGAGGCGGCCGCGGGCGCGGCCGGGCCAGGGGCGTCGCCTCCACGGGGTCATGACGGCCCCCGGGGCCGGGGGCTCCAGCCCCACCCCCGGGCCCTTTTCGCCGGGGCACGACGGTGGCCGACTGCCGCCCTCGCGTGGAGCCCGCAGTTTCTTGCCGCTCCCGCTGCTGGGCGGTGCAGGCCGCCGAATTCGCGGCAGGTCGCGCAGGGCGAGGCAGTTCGGCCGAGAGGGTCGGATTGCGTCGGAGGTCAACGGTATATCGTCGAGGCCATCAACTGGATGTCGGGCTACGACTCGCACCCTGGCCCAGCCAATGACATGCAGCGGGATGTGCTTGAGCGCTTCGAGGGCCTCGTGCGGGGCCGGCAGCCGGACGCCAAGTTGCAGGAGCCGCAGGCGGCCCTTCGGGAGCTGCTGCGGGGTCGCTCGCCATGCGATGGGCGCGGCGGCCCGACGACGGTCGCCTCCTACAGTGCAGGGCTCGTCAGCATGCCGACGGACGTGAGCGACTGCCCGCGTTTGGAGGACCTCTTGCCTGGCGAGGCCCTTACCTTCCTGCAGGAGCGCCAAGAGCGCATGCTACGAGAGACACCTTTGCCGACCGATGTCGAGCCGTACTTCGACTCGGTCCTCAAATTTAACCACAAGGAGTACCGCGGCCTGGTGCGTCGGCTTCTGTCAGCTGGCATCCTGGGGTGGACTCTGTCACCGAAAGAGAGGATTGGGATGTTTTTTGTGTGGAAGGATGGGCGGCGCCGACTTCGTCTCATAGTCGACGCCCGCCGTACTAACGCCCACTTCAGAGACCCACCTGGGGTAGAGCTATTGAGCAGTGAGGGCCTCGCCAGGATCGAGGTTCAGATGCCAGACTCTGGCTTCTCGAGCTACGAGGACCTCCGCGCCGCGTCGCATGCGCAGCAGGTGTACATCGGCATGGCGGACGTGAAGGACTGCTTTCATCGAATGCGTATCGATTCAGCCCTTTCGCAGTACTTCTGCCTGCCGCCAGTCAAGGCTGGGGCCTTTGGCGTGTCCGAGGTCGAGGGGACCAAGGTACGGGCGTCGACGGCCATATATCCTTGCTGGCAAGTCCTGCCCATGGGTTTCAGTTGGTCTCTCTATTTCGCCCAGCGGGCGAACGAGGAGGTAAGCCGCCGCAGCAGCGCGCTCCTCTGGGAGCCCAGCTTGTCAGACCATGGGCCGCCGCTCGTGTTCGCGCCCGGCGGGCCGCCCAAGGAAGTCAGGCACTATGTATACGTGGACAACTTGGGGGTCTTTTCGCTGTTCTCCGAGCTTGTGAGCGGCGTGATGAACCAGCTCACGGGCGAGTTCACCGAGCTGAACCTACTGTTGCGCAAGGACGAGCTGGTGCCGGGCATGGCAGTGGCGCTTGGCGCGGAGATTGACGGCAACCGGTTGCGCGCACGTGTGACCAGTGATCGCTTTTGGCGTTGCCGCCAGGCCGTGCGAGGCCTCCTAGCCCGCCGCCGTGTCAAGGGGTGGGCCGTGGAGGCGGTGCTGGGCCATCTGACCTTTTGTGGCCTCTGCTCGCGCGGCACTTTGTCAGCTTTCAATTCAGTGTGCGGTTTTGTGCGAGCCCACTACGACGAGGCGGCCGTGCTATGGGCCGAGGCTCGACAAGAGCTGGCCGCCTTCAGCTCCCTGATGTACTTTTTGGAGTCAGATTGGTGGCTGCCTTGGAATCCGATGGTGCAGCAGTCTGACGCCAGTCTTCATGGCTACGGGCTGGCAAGAGCCTTTTGGCCGCGGGAGCTGGTGGAGTCAGTCGGACGCGTGCCTGAGCGAGCCCGCTTCCGCCGGCGCTGCGCCCACAGTGCTCGAGAGGCGGCGCTCTGTGCAGCTGGTTTCAGCATGAGTGAGAGTGGAAAATGGGAACTCAAGGGTCTTCCCGAGGACGAGGAGGAGCTGGGCCAGTGGGACGTCGTGAGGGACTTCCCGGAGGTGCCCGCTCGGGGGCTCCGCGCAGGCCTTTGGGAGCCCTGTTTCGCGAGAGCCTGGCAACACCCCGAGGGCATCCTGACCTTGGAGGCCCGAGCCCTGGTAAGCAGCATTCATCGTATAGCCACTACGGTCTTTGGGTCTCATATACGTCAGTTACTGCTTTGTGACAATATGTCGGTCGTGCTAAGCTTCAATCGGGGGAGGAGCTCGTGTTTCAACTTGTTGGTCCAGATTCGTCGATTTCACGCAGTCTGTTTGAGCCGAAACATTCGTTGTTCGATTCGATGGATACCCAGTGAGCTCAACTGTGCCGATCTTCCCTCGCGGCTGTTCGATCCTGACGGCGCAAAGTCTACTCTTCTGGCAGAGCTGTTGGAGCTCGAGGGCCCCCGGGCGAGCCCAGGGCGGGTCTCCGCCAGGGCCGAGCCCGAGCGGGCGGCCGATGGCGTCGCGGCCCGCGATGCAGCCTGGGCGCCCTCGAGCGCCAGATGGGCGGGAGCGCTCTCGAAGCCCCCGGCAGGCCAGGCGAGGCGCGCGGCCTGGGGCGGGCCGCCCGGAGCCTGGCCTGCAGCCTCCAGCCCGCGGCCAGGGGGCGAGGCGCACGCGGCAGCTGGTCCCTGCGCCGCCGATAGCGCCGCTGCCGCTGCCGGCAGCTCGGCGGGAGCGTCAGCTGGGCGAGTCGGGGCTCTTGAAGACAGCTGTGCTGAGCCGACCCCTGCCGCGGAGCCTGGGGCAGGTGGTGGAGGACCTGACGAAGGTGCCTGTGCCAGCGGAGCCCGTTCGGGGAGCGCGAGAGAGCGTCGGCTCCTCCGACAGCGGGAGCTCCGAGCCCGAGGTCGTGACCGGCGCCGCGCGGCTGCGCAGGCTCGCGCAGTCGCAGAAGCGCCGTGCTCGCCACTACGGGACGCCTGCCGACGAGGAGGGTTTCTCTCTCCTGGAGCGGGAGGCCGTGCGGACCCCGACGCAGCGCGAGTACCAGAGGGCCTGGGACGGATGGCGGGACTTTGCCCGTCGAAGCTGGCCCTCGGTCGACATCGACGAGGTCATGAAGAGCAGAGACGATTCCGAGGTGGACTCGGCGTTGGTGAGCTACCTGAACGGCCTGTACCACGCCGGGACTCACCTCTCCTGGGCCGAGAAGCTGATGGCGGGGGTGTTGCATTTCAACCCCGACTTCTCGCGCTACGGAGCTCGGCGCCTCCCCCGGGGCTGGAGATGCCTCCGGCCTTGGCGGCGCCTGGAGCCGCCGCGGACGAGGAAGCCGTGGCCGCTGGCTCTGTGGCGCGCTATGGCGTGGCGCATGAAGGCCCGTGGCAGTCTTCAAATGGCGGTGTTCACGTTGATAGCAGTCAGCGTGTATGCTCGCCCCAGCAGCCTTTTGCTCCTGAAGCCGGCCTGCCTGGTGCCGCCGGCGCCGGGAGTGTGCGAGTTCTGGACCTTGAGGCTCTTTCCAGAGGAGGAGGACCTGAGGGACAAGACGGGCCTGGGGGACGTGTCGCTAGAGTTAGACTCGCCTTGGATTCGCTTCTTGGACTCTGTGCTGCGCCAGATGAAGAAGGAAGGCCACCCCGAGTGCCTGTGGAACTTCACGTACCCAGAGTACTGCAAGATGTTCAGCCTGGCCTCCAAGACCTGCAGGTGAAGGCCAAGGTGGTGCCGTACCAGATGCGCCACTCGGGGGCCTCGATAGACATGGCGAGAAGGTGGAGGCGGCTGGCCGACGTGCAGAAGCGCGGGCAGTGGAAGACCAACCGCAGCGTGGTCCGCCACGAGAAGCATGCACGCCTGGCAGCCACTTGGGCGACGCTGAGCAGCGCGCAACAAAACGTGTTCCTGGTCTGCGAGGCTCAGCTCGCGGACATCATTTTGGGGCGCGCCTCGCCAGTCGACTTGCGGGAGCTCGACCACGCCTGACGGGCCAGTACCTAGCCGACTGCTTCAGTGGCAAAGGAGGTGTGGGTCGTGCTGCAATGGGAATGGGCGTGCCAGCCAGATTTTGGGACACGCTGCATGGGCCAGCCGGCGACCTACTCCGACGGAAGGTCCTGCGTGGGCTGTGCTCGGACATTGCCGCTGGCCGTGTCTTGGCCGTGATGCTGGCACCTCCCTGCGGGCCCTGGACCACTGCTGCAGACCGTGTGGGTGCCATCCGCTCGGCATCGCAGCCCTGGGGTCTCCCGCCGCATCTTTTGAATACGAAGCAGCTTGCTCGCCTGGCGCTTGGCAATAAGACCATGCGTGCTGCGCTTTCCATCATCAGATGTTGTGAGAAATTCCGAGTTCCCTGTATACTCGAACATCCTGTGAATTCACGCGTGTTTGTCACGAGAGAGGTTCAGGGGTTTATAGATCGGGGGGCCAACGTAAGATGTCTCGACCAGTGTCAGGAGGGAGCTCGTTGGCGCAAGCGGACGAGATTTTTGTGTCTGGGCGTAGATGTCCAGGATAGTAGTTGTCTCGATCGACGGTGTGCCCAGATCAATGGAATCTGTAATAAGTCTGGCCGTCAACACATTGTTCTTGAGGGCAACGCCCCGAATGGTGCGCAATGGACTGCTATCGCTGCCGCCTACCCGCCTGCCCTCAATAGGAAGCTTGCCAAAGTCCTCTTGAGTGAATGGCGCGCGTCTTTATATAATCGCCCTTGCCCGCCCACCCAGTAAACATTCTTGGGAACGGCTTGGGTTGATGGTGCCTCACAGCTGAGCGCCGAGACGCGCAGCCGTTCGTTCATCGGAGTCCCCGCCGTGAAAAGACTCGGGACGTCCTGGTTTGTGCTTGCACGTGAAGGAAGTCAAGAGGGGTTTTCTATATGTCGCCCCTTTGGCTCTCTTACTCTTGCTTCACTTAGCTTCTCTGGTCCCCCGCCCCCCCGAACCCTCTCTAGCATGCGTGACCCATGCTCAGTCTCATTCTCATTTTTCTCTTTAGGTTGATGGTGCCTCACAGCTGAGCGCCGAGACGCGCAGCCGTTCGTTCATCGGAGTCCCCGCCTTGAAAAGACTCGGGAAGTCCTGGGCTCTCCCAGGTGCTCTTGAAGTCATCTTAAACAGTGCCCCCCCCCCAGGAGGCCAACATGTAGCCAACGCTTAAGTAAAACGAACAGATGTTGGAATTCTCGCCGAGGCCTCTTGGAGCGTCTTGGGTGCCTCTGGGGGGCCTCTTGGGGCCTGTTGGCGGTCTCTTGGGGGCCTCTTGAGGGCATCCTGGGGGCCTCTTGGGCGCCTCTTGGGGCCTCTTGGCCACCTCTTGCGGCCCTCTTGGGACACTCTTGGGAACCTAAGGGGCGCCCTTGGGGCCATGTTGAAAGAGATCGATGAAAGAAGGGGGGGCTTCAATTGCGCCCCCCCCATCGGGAGCTCCAAAATGGGGGCCGAAACCAACGTAAGGCTAATGATTTTGACTTTCTCGCCGGTGCCGTTTTGGACGCTCCGACCGCTCGCGAAACGCCCCGTCCAGGTCCAGGGGAGGGGTCGGGGGAGGGGTCAAGACGCCTTCCCCGCCCGCAAGCCGTCTCGCTTACTCCCCCCCGCCCTCCCGACACATACGCAGCGCCCGAGCCTGGCCCGAGCTGCAGCGCATGCAGCAGTCGTCCTTGGATGGTCATCTACTGGGGGCCAATCCGCCGCCCGCCGCCCGCCTCCGCTGCCGCCGCCGCCCGCCGCCCGCCGCCGCCGCCGCCGCCGCGCCGCCGCCGCCGCCGCCACCGCTTCCGCCGCTGCCGCCGCCGGCCGCCACCGCGGTGCCCGCCGCCGCGCGCCGCCGCGCCCCGCCGCTGCAAAAAACGCCGCCGCAAGCCGCTGCCGCTGCCGCCGCTGTCGCTGCCGCCACCGCTGCCGCCGCCGCCGCCGCCGCCGCCGCCGCCGCCGCCGCCGCCGCCGCCGCCGCCTCCACCGCAGCCGCCGCAGCCGCTGCCCCCGCCGCAGCCGCCGCAGTCGCCGCCGCCGCCGCCGCCAAGTGTATTCTGTATTGTTGTTTGAGAGGGATAGTGGGGGGAGGCCGCATCGGGTTCGCTGCGCATGCGGGGGGCCTTCATGGACCTGGGTTGGCTCCCAGTCGATTGGGGGAGGGGGTGTATATTCATAGGGAACAGTGATAAACCCGTTCCCGAAGGGGAAGAAGGGGGCGGAAGAGGAAACACCCTAAACCACCTACGCCCTAAAGGGCTGGCGGGATTAGCTATCGTGGACTCCAGGCAGTGTGTTCTAGCATGCCGTGTGGTGCAATCTGCGTGGTGCGGTCTACGTGGTGCAGCGCACGCGGTGCAACCAATGCGGTGCAAACTCTGCGGTGCAAGCGATGCGGTGGATTGGTCATATACGGTGCAATCGACATGGTGCAATTTACGTGGTGCAATTCACGTGATGCAATCTATGGTGCACACTCTGGGTGGTGTGATATATGATGCAAACTACGTACTGTAATTGATTGTTGCCGAACGGGTTGACACATTCCATGCTATTGCAAACATCCCACCCACCCACCGGCGACTTGGTTTGCAAAACCCATGCGGTGGCGATTGCGATGCATGCGTGGCGTTGGCTGGTACATCTTTGCGGCCGCGCCAACCCAAGCACCCGCGCGCAGCGGCCAGCCAGTCTGGCGCGACCGACGCGGCCGCGGTGGCGCGGGCCGCTGGGCACCTCCCAGCGGGCACTTCACTGCGAGTCGGCGACTGTGGCGGGCGCGGTACCATGGCAGCGTCGACAACGGTAGGCACGATGATGATAGTAGCGGTGTTGGTTGCGATGTTGACAACGACGAAGGCGCGGCCAGTGCGGGCGCCGATGCTGATCACGCCGACGACGATGACGGCGCCCTCGCGTCGGTGATGCAGGTTTTGGAGAGAGTTCGACATGCGCGCGCCGCCGACGCGCGATAGTGGCCCGCATGGTATCATTTGATGCGGGTCGTGCCCCCCCCCCAGCACGCGCGCAAGGGCGCGCGCATAATTTCGGCATGCGGCGCCGCATGCCCGTTTGGCACAATTCTGTGAACATTTTGAACAACCGATGGTTGTCCCAAAATTATGTTAAAACGCAGTTTTTTTGGGAAGCCTCACGTTCTGGAGTTATTTTTGGACACGGTTTCAAACCGCTACGACACCGAGGGTTTTTGAACAATGTCGGCATCCGCTCGCGAAGACGCGCGCGTATGCTCTTCGTCTCACCGTTTGCAAGGGATTCTCTCGACCGCACGTTCGCATGGGCGTTCGAACGATTTCGACATGCGCGCGCGAAGCCCGTTTGGTAGCAGTTCCTGAAGATAGTTAAAGGCTCGTGGCTTTCCCGAAACAAATTCGCATGAACGCGCGCACAGGTTTTTTTTTTTTTTTTTTTTCTTTGAAAATCCGCGTTGCGAACCTGTGTTTTTTTTGTTTTTGTTTTTTGGGGGGCACGCGATTTCGGAATGCCGTTTGAAACCAAGGTTTATTATCCTTTCGATCCCCCCCCGGACTTAACGCGCCCCCCTGGGATAATACGATTTCGCATATATATATATATATATATATATATATATATATATATATGTATGTATATGTATGTGTATATATGTGTATATATATACATATATATATATATATATATATAGTCTGCACACTCGTCCATCCTAAATATGAAATCGTACCATCCCAGCCAAACCGGGTCCCCCCCTGAGGTTCCCCTGTAACAAAAAAAAACATGCGGTGACATTTTTTGTTCCAGCATAACACTTTTCACGAATCCATTACAAAAAAATATGACGAAGTGCACACGCGCGCGTCGTCGCGCGCGCATGCCGAAAACCTTCAAAAACCGTCGGTGCGGGAAGGATTTCGCAATCGAATTTCCAAAGCACATACAAAAAACACATGGTTTCGCAACACGGATTTGTTAAAACAACTTCCGCGCGAGCTCTTGTGAAATCTTACGAGAACCATGGTTTTTCAAGATTTACACAAAATGCTACCAAACGGGTTTCGCACGCGCGCATGTCGAAATCTGTCGAACGCCCTTGCGCGTGTGCCGTCGCGAGAATAGTCTTCACAAAATCAGACGAAGTGCAGACGCGCGCGTCGTCGCGGGCGTATGCCGAAAACCTTCACAACCCATCGGTTTCGGAAGGATTTCAAAACCGTGCGTTCCAAAAACATACAAAAACCGAAGGTTTCGCAACACGGATATTCAACAAAAGCGTGCGCGCGCGCGCTCTTGCGTCGTCGTCGTCGTCGTCGTTGCCGTCCTCCCTCCTCCCGCGTCGTCGTCGTCGTCGTCGCCTACGTCGTCCTCTGTCTTTTCTCGTGTTCGTCGTCGTCGTCCTCTTTGGCGTCGTGGTCGTTTCCGTCGTCGTTGTCGCCGTGGTCGTCCTTCCTCCTCCTCCCACGTCGTCGTCGTCGTCCGTCGTCGGCGTCTCGTCGTCGTCCCTCCTATTTCGTCGCCGTCGTCGTCGTTGTCGTCGTCGTCTTCCCTCCTCCCTCGTCGTTGTCGTCGTCGGCGTCGCCGTCCTTCTCTTCCGTCGTCGTTCGCGTCGTCGCCGTCCTCCCTCGTCCCTCGTCGTTGTCGTCGTTGTCGTCGTGTCGCCGTCGTCGTCCTTCCTCCTCCCTCGTCGTCGCCTTCGTTGGCGTCGTCGTCGTCTTCGTCGTCGTCGGCGTCGGCGTCGTTGTCGTCGTCGAAGTCGTCGGAGACGTCGTCGGTGTCGTCCTAGTCGTTGTCGTCGGTGTCGTCGTAGTCGGTCTGAACAGGTTTTGCAAACCAAGTTGCGGGTGGGTGGGTGGGATGTTTGCGCGAGCAGTGGAGATGACGACTTCAAGTTCAGCAGAGTGGTTTCCCTACCTAGGCTCTGCCTAGAAGGGTTCTTACTCGGTATGCTTAAAAGGGCCGGGCAGTGGAACCCGCCCCGGGCGGTTCCCCCAAGATCCGCCCCGCGGTTCCCCCAGTTTAGCTTCAGCTTAGCTTTAGCTTAGCTTTAGCTTAGCTTTACCATAGCTTTAGCTTAGCTTTAGCTTATCGTTAGCTTAGCTCTCGCTTAACTTTAGCTTAGCTTTAGCTTAGCTCTAGCTAGCTCTAGCTTATACTTAGCTCAGTTGTAGGTCAACTTTAGCTTAACTTTAGCTTAGCTTTAGCTTAGCTGTAGCTTAGCTTTACCTTGGCTTTAGCTTAGCTTTAGCTTAGCTTTATTGTTACTACTAATGCTGCTTTCCTAGGGGCTCCAATTCCTAGGTAGGGTCGCACTGGGATAATTGTACAATTCCGGAATGCGCGCGCGACGACTCGCGCGTGCACATTCCGTTTTTTTGTGCCGGGGATTCTTGAACACCGATGATTTGTGATAGCGGGTGCGCGCGCGTAGCATTTGTTGCAAAGGATAACGGGGTGGCCGATACCCTCTCGGCTGGGATGGCATGGGTTCATATTCAGGATGGACGATGGGGCAGAATCATATGTTAACTGCGCATCCCCAGGAGATAGTGATAAGTCCGGCCTCGGGAGGGTGGTGGATTCTTTTTTTATAGAAAGGAGTGTCTACATGGTGCAATATATGTGGCAACCGGGCGGAGGCGGCGGCCACAAGGCGGCGGAACCGACAGTCAGGCACAGACGATGGGCGGCGACGGGCGGCGGAACCGACAGTCAGAACCAGACGAAGGGCGGCGACGATCGGCGACGAGGCGGCGATTGCGGCCATAAGGCGGCGGAACCGACGGCCAGGCCTAGGCGACAGGCGGCGACGGCCGGCGACGAGGCGGCGACGGCGGCCACAAGGCGGCAGAACCGACAGTCAGGCCCAGTTCCGGAATGCGAAGTAAGAACTCCTAAGGGTAAGCGCTGTTTGGGGAAAAGGATGTCCTGAAGCTTCAATTCGCGGTCCCAGGAAGTCCAATCATCTTTTCCCAGGGCCACTTTCACCCCGAGTCGTTACTTGATTGTCCCAGGGCACAGTACATGGGCGAGTTAATTGACTCCGACTGTCGATGAAGTCGCTCCAGTGCTCATCTCTACTTCGCTCCCTCTGCGTCAGTTTCAATGCTGTGCGTCAGGTTATTCGACCTCATGCGCAACGTTGAGCAGAGAACACCGTGCCATATGTTTGCAAGACGTTGCATGTCTGGGTCTCGGCGCCCCGGGCTTGGATCGAGGGCAGGCACACCACGAGATGTCGCGGGGTCCTGTCGGTACCGTTCTTGTCTTGGTCCGTGTCGGCCGTCGCCGATTTGCGAGGATGCTCCACGAACTGACGCTCGCCGAGGTCGACAGTGAACAAAAGGGGCTTCAACGCAGCACCGCTTGCCGCTGTCGCTTGTCAGGACACTCTCCCAGTTCTCCGCTCCTCCTCCCCATGTTGATCCGAATTGCTCTCAGAGGGGGTTCTTGTGGACCGCTCCCTCTGCGGTCGGGTCGATCTACCGACGAAGCGAGCGAGCCCGCAGGCGAGATTCCGCCGCGGGGAGACAGGTCGGCGGTGACCGACATCGATCAGGAGGGAAAGAAACACACAGACACAATTAATCGGCGATTCCCCAGAAAATATAGGAAAATATGGGAAGTGGGGGGGAAGACAGAAACCCAGGAAAAATATGGAAAAATAGGGGGAATCCTGTGATTTGTGTGCATTTATTTGTGTGTCCCAGGGCCCCTTCAATCGACACGACGCCTCCGCGTTCAGTCTTCGTCGTGGTCTTCGCTCCCTCCCCCTCCCTCGAAGGCGGCCCCCCGCGCGCCGACCGCGGCGCCTGCCGCCCGCGCCGGCGCCGCCACCACCCCCTGCGCCGGGCGCTGGCGGTGCTGGCCTCGGCCGCCGCCCTCGAGGCCGCCCTCTGCTGCCGCCGCCGCTGCCGCCCGCCTCGAGGCCGCCGCTGCCGCCGCTGCCGCTCGGCGCCCGGTCAGCTCCGCGCGAGGAGTGCCGCGTCGCCGGAGTGGCCTCTTGGCGCACGCGCCCTTCGGGCTCCCCCCAGCACTGGCCTGCGCGCTGGCACTTCGCCCACCCGCAGCAGCGCCACGGAGGTCACCCTCGACCGGGGTCACGCTCACGTGGGCACGAGCCGACGGCGCCGTCGTCCCTGGACTTCGGGTGTGTGCAAGCTGTTCGACCCTGGCGTTGCTTTCATCGTCCTCGGCCTCCGCGGAGGCGATGTTCGGGCCCTGGGGGCCTTCGGCAGAGGATCTGCAAGGGCGAAGAGCTGTCTCCGGGGAAGGGGCCAAGGCCTTCGCAGAGGCCTCGGCTCGAGGGTAACAAAAACTATTCAACGGGGTCCGTAGGTCGAATGGAAAACTGTTTCTCCCGAGGTCTTGGGTCGTCGTCGTCGTGGCCCCCGCCGCCGCCGCCGTCGGCGTCGTCAAGGTCGTCGCCGTCGTGGACGTTCCCGTCTTGGCCGTTCTCGTTCTTGATCATCGAGGGTCGAGGGCAACATCTGGCAGTACTGATGACTGCGAATGTTGGTTTTCACGAAGCTCCTGGCCCATCAGCCACAAGGCGTCCATGTAGCTTACTGACAACGCTGCGAAAGAAACGCCCCCTTCCCTCTCCTCTGACGTTGCATTTTTGTTCAAGACGTCGCCCCCCGGGGATATCAACGCTTCCCCCCACCCCGCTTTTCATCCTGGGCCTTCCAAAACTTTCGACGGTCCTAGGGATGGAACACGGCCTCAACGGTGCCGAAAACGACGACAACCCTACCATGACTATTTCTTGTGCGACGCTTGGGTCTGAGGGTTGTGCGCTGCCTTTCTCGTCTCCACAGCCTCCGCCTCGTCGCCGTCGTCGCCCTCCAGGCTGGCAGCGCCCTCGCGAGGGGCGCGCCGGCTGCGGCGGTGGCGGCGCGAGGCGCCGCCAGTGGCCCGGTGCTTGGGCGAGTGGAAGCCTCGGGGGTGCCCACAGTCAAGGCGCTCAATCAGGTCCGGACGAAATTCTGGTACCAATCGGGCAGTAAGAGATCGCCAACCAAGACAAGTAGGCAGGAAATTTGCACAAGTTCACTCGACATCGGCAGTCAGGTGCACTGGTGCAGTCTCCAGCCGGTGTCTAATTGACGATAGTTGTGCCAGTTTTTGTTCGATTTGGACGTCGATTTGATCTTTCGCCCGTGTGCGCTCGGACGGCGATGCCACGCACCCGCGGAGTGCTCCCGGTAGCTTTCACTAAAGGGTAATTTGCTAACGGTGGTTCTGTAAGTCCTCGAAACACTGACACACCGCCATTGGTAGCCCGTCAGCGTGTTATTCTTTCGTTCCTTATACGATGGCCTGTGCGGCGTGTCATTCATGTTGCCTGTGCTCCCCGGGTAAGACTTGGGCGAAAGAGATTACGGAAGAAAAGCACGCCGTAAACATAAATGTTTGCCAGCGAGGACCCAACACCGTACAACATTGCATCGCGAGTCTGCCGACTGTGCGCGGCAATCTGTGCGGTGCACGCCGTGTGGGTGAGGCGATGTCTGTAGCTGTGTGGTGCCAGTATGTGGCGAAACCTCGGCGGCATCCCCCCAAGCGGGCGGCACCACGCGGGCTGTAACGAGGCGGCCACGGGCGGCGACGCGGCAAGACCTCGGCGGACCCAGCGGGGACCCCCCCAGCGGGCGGCCACGAGGCACGGGCGGCGACGCGGCGAAACCTCGGCGGCGAAACCTCGGCGGGCCACGCGGCGGCCACGGGGAGGCCACGGGCGGCGGCGCGGCGACGCCTCGGCGGGCATCCCCGGGGGGAAGCGGTCCCGAGGCGGCCACGGGCGGCGGTGCGGCGGAAGCTTGGCGGATCCTCCTCCTCCTCCTCCTCCTCCTCCTCCTCCTCCTCCCACCTCCTCCTCCTCCTCCTCCTCCTCCTCCTCCTTCTCATCCCCCTCCTCCTCCTCCTCCTCCTCCTCATCCTCCACCTCCTTCCTCCTCCTCCTCCTCCTCCCTCCTCCTCCTCTCCTCCCACCTCCTCCTCCCTCCTCCTCCTCCTCCTCCTCCTCCTCCTCCTCCTAACTTGGCGGTAGCGAGGCGGCCATGGGCGGCGACGCGGCGAAACCTCGGCGGGCCCCCCCAGTGGGCGGCCACGAGGCGGCCACGGGCGGCGACGCGGCGAAACCTCGGCGGGCCCAGTCAAGAGGGGGGCGGGCCACGCGGCGGCCACGGGGAGGCCACGGGCGGCGGCGCGGCGAAGCCTCGGCGGGCCTCCCCGGGGGGGGCGGTCCCGAGGCGGCCACGGGCGAGCGGTGCGGCGGAAACCTCGGCGGGCCCCCCCAGTGGGCGGCCACGAGGCGGCCACGGGCGGCGACGCGGCGAAACCTCGGCGGGCCCAGTCAAGAGGGGGGCGGGCCACGCGGCGGCCACGGGGAGGCCACGGGCGGCGGCGCGGCGAAGCCTCGGCGGGCCTCCCCGGGGGGGGCGGTCCCGAGGCGGCCACGGGCGGCGGTCGGCGGAAGCTTGGCAGATCCTCCTCCTCCTCCTCCTCCTCCTCCTCTCCTCCTCCTCCTCCTCCTTCTTCTCATCCCCCTCCTCCTCCTCCTCCTCCTCCTCCTCTCCTCCTCCTCCTCCGCTCCTCCTCCTCATCCTCCTCCTCCTCCTCCTCCTCCTCCTCCTCCTCCTCCTCCTCCTCCTCCTCCTCCTCCTCCTCCTCTCCTCCTCCTTCTCCTCCTCCTCCTATCATCCCCCTCCTCCCTCCTCCTCCTCCTCCTCCTCCTCCTCCTCCTCCTCCTCTCCTCCCACCTCCTCCTCCCACCTCCTCCTCCTCCCACCTCCTCCTCCTCCTCCTCCTCCTAACTTGGCGGTAGCGAGGCGGCCACGGGGCCGCGGCGAAAGTTCGGCGGGCCCCCCAAGTGGGCGACAACGAGGCGGCCGCGAGGCAGCCACGGGCGACGGCGCGGCGAAACCTCTGCGAGCCCATCCACTGTCTGAGTGACCCAGGGAAGAGCCTCCGTGTGCGAGCGATTTTGTTGCGGAATGTTTGGGCGTCCGTGCTGAGTTCTTGGGTCTGCGCTGGACCCCCCTCCCCGGACCTCCCGTCGTGGTTCCTGTCGCGATGCGAGCGTGCATGTTTGGATTCCCTTCGTGGCAGCTTCCCCCCTCCCTTGAAAACAAGGGCAGCACCTCGGCTTGGAGGCGGCCAGGAGCATGCATGTTTGGATTCCCTTCGTGGCAGCTTCCCCCCTCCCTTGAAAACAAGGGCAGCACCTCGGCTTGGAGGCGGCCAGGGGGTCTGCTCTGGAAGGGCACCAACAACGCCAGTCAGGAGGGGAAACGGAGAAGGCGGCCCAGATGGAACAGGGACCGTGATTCCCCTGCCTCTTCCTTGAGATCCGACGTAGCGAAAAGAATCCACATCGTGAAAAATCACGACCCGAGCCCTGGACACCGTCTCTCCATGCCAGCGTTCGAGCCGGATCGATACGTGAGGACTCCCGTTCCACGAAATTTAGCGAAAACATCTGGCACGAACAAAATCGAGACGCCAGAACCTCAGGGTACTTCACAGCTGGCACCAGTGATGCCCCGCCTCAGCTCCCGAGCCGTCTCCAAACCAGGACATCGATCCGATCTGGTTGCTTCAATCCGCGGCCCCAGGGCTCCCAACAGCCTCACGTGGGGGCGTCTTTCATCCAGGATCCAGGTTTGGTAGCCCTATTTGGCGGCGCGCACAGGGGGGTATGGGGAGGGGGGAAGGATTCTTAGAAGCACCCCCGCTTCTTAGAAGGCGCGGGCCTTGTCTACAAATGTAAGGCCAGCGCCTTCCAAGAAGCAGCCTGCTTCTAAGAAGCCCTCCCCCCTCCCCCTGCCCCCCTCTGCGCGCCGCCAACCCATGGCCCGATGACGGCCCCCGAACGCCGCGGATGACTTGTGTGCACCGCGCCGCGCTGGCGTCTCCCGAGGCGCCGTCGATCCTCGATGCAGGAATGGTGCGGTGCGTAGTTTGTCGGCCCTCGGAGCCGAACTCTACGCACCGGACCGCGTCATGACCTTGTCCCTTGTCGGGCCCGAGAGGGCCCAACGACTGGCCAGCAGGGCTTCGACAGGCCTCTGGCCTACAACCGAGGCGCGGTGGCGGGACGGGCCGAAGGCCACTAGATCCGCCGCCCCCTGCTTGCCGGGGTGCACGGCGTGCTGGACGTTTCAGGTTTTGGTTTGGGTTCTTTTTCTAAAAGAATCGAAGACGCCTACGGCGAATCACCGCCGCCCCCTGCCTTTTTGGAAACGCCGATGTGGCCGAAAGTTGGACTAGAGCTTGGCCAAGCTATCGGACCATGAGTTCCCCGAGTCGGTTTGGAAAGCTTTCGGGGAACACATGGGAGAGAATGATTATGAACAGGAAGAGGAAGAGGAAGAAATAGAGTAGGAGGATGAGGGTTGTTAGGAGTCTCTTGGGGCACCCTTGGGGTCTGTTGGGGGCTTCTTGGGGGCCTCTTCGAGGCCTCTTGGAGGCATCTTGGGGGCCTCCTTGGGCCTCTTGGGGGCCTTTGGGGGCTTCCTGGGGGTCTCTTTGGCCGTCTTAGGGCGTTCCTGGTCCGTCTGACGCCGTCTGGAGCCGTCTTGGGGGCCTCTCTGGGCCGTCTTGGGGCCCTCTTGGGGCGCTTCAGGGCCGTCTTGGAGGCCATGTTGGGCGTCTTGGAGGCCTCTTGGGCCGTCTTGGGGCGCTCTTGGGGCCGTCTTGGGGGGCCCTTGGGCCGTCATAGGGCCTTCTTGGAGGCCTCTTGGGCGATCTTGGGGGCCTCTTGGGCCGTCGGAAGGCCGAAAAGAAGAAAACGCAAAAAACCTTCAAAAACCTAAGGAAAACCAATGATTTTGGCCTCTTCGGGCTCTCCTGGAGAACGTCTTGGAGGCCTCTTGGGCCATCTTGGAGGCATCTTGGGGCCATCTTGGCCGTCTTGGAGGGCATCTTGGGCCGTCTTGGAGGCATCTTGGAGCCATCTTACCCGTCTTGGAGGCCATCTTGGCCGTCTGGGAGGCATCTTGGAGGCCATCTTGGGCCATCTTGGCCGTCTTGGAGGCCATCTTGGGCCAAGTTGGGGCAACAAAGGCATTGACAGACGGATTTTGGGAAAATTACGGGTGGCCGGCGGGACGGGCCGAAGCCCACTGGGGAGTTCTTTTAGAAAAAGAACCAAAACCAAAACCTGAAACATCCAGCACGCCGTGCACCCCTGCAAGCAGGGGGCGGCGTGGGCTTCGGCCCGTCCCGCCGGCCACCCGTAATTTTCCCAAAATCCGTCTGTCAATGCCTTTGTTGCCCCAACTTGGCCCAAGATGGCCTCCAAGACGGCCAAGATGGCCCAAGATGGCCTCCAAGATGCCTCCCAGACGGCCAAGATGGCCTCCAAGA
Organism: Prorocentrum cordatum; assembly: GCA_963575745.1. Taxonomy (NCBI): domain Eukaryota; class Dinophyceae; order Prorocentrales; family Prorocentraceae; genus Prorocentrum; species Prorocentrum cordatum. The sequence continues at coordinate 49,211 of CAUYUJ010001403.1, forward strand.
CGGGTAAGATGGCTCCAAGATGCCTCCAAGACGGCCCAAGATGCCCTCCAAGACGGCCAAGATGGCCCCAAGATGCCTCCAAGATGGCCCAAGAGGCCTCCAAGACGTTCTCCAGGAGAGCCCGAAGAGGCCAAAATCATTGGTTTTCCTTAGGTTTTTGAAGGTTTTTTGCGTTTTCTTCTTTTCGGCCTTCCGACGGCCCAAGAGGCCCCCAAGATCGCCCAAGAGGCCTCCAAGAAGGCCCTATGACGGCCCAAGGGCCCCCCAAGACGGCCCCAAGAGCGCCCCAAGACGGCCCAAGAGGCCTCCAAGACGCCCAACATGGCCTCCAAGACGGCCCTGAAGCGCCCCAAGAGGGCCCCAAGACGGCCCAGAGAGGCCCCCAAGACGGCTCCAGACGGCGTCAGACGGACCAGGAACGCCCTAAGACGGCCAAAGAGACCCCCAGGAAGCCCCCAAAGGCCCCCAAGAGGCCCAAGGAGGCCCCCAAGATGCCTCCAAGAGGCCTCGAAGAGGCCCCCAAGAAGCCCCCAACAGACCCCAAGGGTGCCCCAAGAGACTCCTAACAACCCTCATCCTCCTACTCTATTTCTTCCTCTTCCTCTTCCTGTTCATAATCATTCTCTCCCATGTGTTCCCCGAAAGCTTTCCAAACCGACTCGGGGAACTCATGGTCCGATAGCTTGGCCAAGCTCTAGTCCAACTTTCGGCCACATCGGCGTTTCCAAAAAGGCAGGGGGCGGCGGTGATTCGCCGTAGGCGTCTTCGATATCCGCCGCCCCCTGTTGGCTTGCCACAGGGGTGCCTGGCGTGCTGAACTTCTCACGGTTTGGTGTTGGCTCTTTTGCCCAAAGAACTCGACCCTGGGGCTTCAGCCCGTCCCGCAGGCCACCCACAAAGGACCTCAACGTGCGCTTGTTTTCCAAGACGGCTCAAGATGGCTTCCAAGTTCGCCCAAGAAGGTCCAAAATGGCCTCCAAGACGGCCCAAGAGGGTCCAAGATACCTCCACGTCCGCCAAAGGCGCCACCAAGACGGCCCAAGATGGCCTCAAGACGGCTCAAGACCCCTCAAGAGGCCCCCCAGAGGCCTCCAAGACGGCCCTCAAAGGCCCTCCAAGAGGGCCCTGGAGCACCCCAAGAGGGCCCCAAGTCGGCCCAGAGAGGCCCCTGAGACGGCTTCCGACGGCGTCAGACGGGCCAGGAGCCCACCAAGACGGCCCAAGATGGCTCCAAAGTAGCCCAAGACGGCCCAAGAGGCCCCCAAGAGGTCTGCAAGACAGCCCCAGCGGCCTCCGAGAGGACCTCCAGGAAGGCTCGAAGAGGGCACAATCATTCATGTTCCGTAGGTTTTCACATGATTTTGGCATTTGCTTTTTGTCGGCCTTCAAGCGGCCCGAGACGGCCCAAGAGCCCCCAAAGATCGCCCTAAGATCGCCCAAGAGGCTTCCATGATGGCCCCAAGACGGCCAAGGAAGACGGCCCCAAGAGAGCCCGAAGACGAACCAAGAGGCCTCCAAGACACCCAAATGGTCTCCACGACGGCCCTGGAGCACCCCAAGAGGGCTCCAAGTCGGCCCAGAGAGGCCCCCACGACGGCTTCCGACGGCGTCCAACGGGCCAGAAATGCTTTAAGACTGCCAAAGCGGCCCCCGAGAAGCTTTTAAAAAGGCCCCCAAGAGGCCCACGGAGGCCTCCCGGACGCCTCCAAGGGGCTCCCAGGAAGCTCCCAGGAAACCCAAAAAGAGTGTCCCCCAGAGGCTTCCAAGATGTCCCCTCCTCCTCCTCCTCCTCCTCCTCCTCCTCCTCCTCGTCCTCCTCCTCCTTCTGCTCCTCCCTCTCCTCCTCCTGATCTTCCCAGCCATCATCCCCCGCGTGTTCCCCGAAGGGTTTCCACAACGGTTGGGGGAACACATGGTCCGATAATTTGGCAGAGTTCTTGCCACAACGCTCGGCCACATGGGCGATTCCAAAAGGCAGGGGACTGCGGCGACTCCCCGTAACTAGGCGCCTCCGATATGCAGTTATACCACGGCTTGAGCAGAAAATGTTCGGTTGCAAGGCATGGGAGCCTTGTCCGTCCTCAGAAGTCAGTATTTCGAGTGCATCCGTGTGCACTAGCGCCTGGCAGTCGATGAGAAATCGCCGACTAAGCGTCGATCAGCGTCGATTTAGCGTCGGCGAAGCGTCAACTTAGCGTCGACCCAGCGTCGATTCGCAACAGCCAACAAGATGGTACGGGAGGCCCCCGTGTATTGCCAGCGAATGTGATGCCCCACAGCCCCCACCTCGCTCCCAACCCAACTTGAGCGTCCGTGTGTAGAGGACTGGTGCCATCTTGTGTGTACGTCTGATGCTCCGCTGACGCCGAATGTCTGGGGAGCTCTGCGCCCCCGGGGTCGAGTTTCAGGCGCCACTGTTGCTCGGCCATCATCCGACAAAACAGCCCAGCTGGCCCCGAACCTGGGACGAGAGTGATGGGCAAACTTTCCACCACCACTACCAGACGCAGGACGGGGGAAAAGAGAGGGAGGAAGTCCTCCTCATGCTCCTTCTCCTCCTCCTCCTCCTCTTCCTCCTCCTCCTCCTCCTCCTCCTCCTCCTCCTCCTCCTCCTCCTCCTCCCCCTCCTCCCTCTCCTACCTATGGTAGTGGTGGTGGAAGGATGGGCCCATCAGAGAGCCCGCCGGCAGCTCGAGGCGCCTTGGGCGGCCCCGCCGGGCGCCGCCGCCGCGCAGCGGCTGCCCCGGCGGTTCGCTGCGCTGCTCGCGGCGGGCGCGCCGGCCGGGCTCGCGGCCCCCGCGGTGGCCGCCGAGCAGGACGCTCGGGGGCAAGGATAGCGGGTGATAGGCACAGGTCAAGCAGTGGCGAAGCGTCATGGCTCGCCTATAGCCTTACCAAACAATGTTCTAAGAACCTTTTGTGGCTCCCACGAAACGTTCTTAGAACATTTCTGGCGGAGACTGTCTTGGTTTATCACATCAGGTTTATGTTCTAAGAACGTTGTTTTTGTTCTTGGAACATTTTTGGGTTCTAAGAACATTTCGTGGTAGGACTATAGGAATGCCGGGACGGTCGGTCCCTGCTCATGATAGCGGAGGATAGGCACAGGGGGGGACGCATCGTCCGCCCAATCGGCCATTGATCGCCGCCGGGCTTCCGCCTCCGCGCCGACCTCAGCCTCGAGCTACTCGGCGCGCCAGTGGGGGACGCGGACTTCCGCGCGGAGCACACGGAGCAACGCGGCGCGAGCACCACCGTGCTGCTGGAAGCTTTGGGGGCGCTCGAAAACGCACAAGTCGCGCTGCATCTGCTGCGACAGGAAGGGCCCCATAGCCCCAAGCGATGTATCTCAGGAGGGGAAGAAACACACAGACACAATTAATCGTCGATTCCCCAGAAAATATGGGAAAATATTGGAAGTGGGGGGGAAGACAAAAACCCAGAACATATAGGAAAATATGGAGAATCCATTTATTTGTGTGTATTTATTTGTGTGTCCTGGGGCCCCTTCAGTATCGCCGATTCCAGGTCGATGTTCCCCCTATGCCAGTCCCCCCCTCTCGTTTCCCCTCCGGCGCGCCTCGCGCTGGGGCCTCTCCCGCGTCCCGAGAGCTCCGGCACCGTGATTTCCGTTGGGCCGGTGTTTTTGTCTGCGATCTCGGCCCTCGCGAGCCGTTGTCGGGCAAAGGTCAGGAGAGGAAAAAACACACAGACACAATTAATCGTCGATTCCCAGGAAAATGGGGGAAAATATGGGAAGTGGGGGGGAAGACAAAAACCCAGACAATATGGGAAACTATGGGGAATCTGTTTATTTGAGTGTATTTATTTGTGTGTCCTGGGGCCCCTTCCAAAGGGGCCATCTGGAGTGGATCTGGGACGGTAAGTCTAGGCCTCCTAGATGAGGTCAGAATAGAGAAGAGGTCGTAGGGTTGCGCTGCATCGCGGATGCATCGGTGATGCGGCGCGAAGTGGAGCTCGATATGGTCCATGCCGATGACGCCGATGCTTTGCCGATGCATCGGTGATGCATCGTCGATGCGGCGCGATCCTTCGACCCCATCTGCTCCGACCCCATCTGGGAGGCCTCTAAACAACACCCCCCATGGAAGCGGATGGGACCTCCAGGGCCGCGGACTGAAAACAACCGATCGGCGGACGTCAGGGAGCTGGCTCCAGGGGTCGACCTGCACGGTGTTTGGGTGATTTCGAGGGCCGGTTCCGTTTCGATGCCGGTTTTCTCCGCAGAGGCGGATCAAAGACAGAACGAGGGAAAGCGAAAACAACGAGAAGACGATATCACTGTTGAGGTCCATCCTCGGGAGCATGCTCGCGTCGTGTGGGAGAGTCGACGGCGGGAGGGTGGGGGCCCTCGCGCAGAGCAGCTGGTGCCGTCGAGGGGCGACGTAAGAGGCGGAGCCGGCCGCAGAGAAAGGGTCGAGACTTCGTCTTGCAGTGGCGTGGCGTCTTAGCTGCTCTATACCCATCGGTCGTTGAAAGTAGGTATCTTTGGATTCCCAGGCTCCACTCTACTTGAAGCGCCTTCCTCCTTCAATGATCCAGTGGAATCACCGCTTCCGTCCACATTAGGGAGCGGGCGGACACCCAATCTTATTTCAACGCCTTCCTATGCCATGTTTCTACCTACTTCCGACCGATGGGCAGGCCCACCACATAGTGTTCTAAGAACCTCTTGTGGTCTGCCTGACATGTTCACATTATTTCTGGCCGAGAACGTCTTGGTCGAATACACCGGGTACATGTCCTAAGAGCACTGCTCCCGTTCTTAGGACACCCTTCTGTTCTAGGGGCACGTCGTGGTAGGCCTCCTTAGGAATGCCCGGACGGTTGGCCCCTGCCGAAGTTTTCGGGGACATCGCAGTAAAACACATGAGGCCATGCCCTCCGCACACGCGCGCGCGGCGCGGCCCGCCCTCGGGGGCAAGGTCATGGGGGGACTCAGGAGGGGAAGAAACAGACTCAATTAAAGATCGATCCTCTTGAAAAATATTGGCAAAGATGGGAAGCGGAGGGGAAGACGAACGTCCAGAAACTATTGAACAGTACAGGGAATCCTGGGATCTGTGTCTGTTTGTTTGCGTGTCCCTGGGCCCCTCTAGGGGCTGGCTCGGGGAGGGACGCATCGACCCCCTCCTCCTCCCCCTCCTCCTCCTCCTCCTCCTCCTCCTCCTTTTCCTCCTCCTCCTTCTCCTCCTCCTCCTCCTCCTCTCCCTTCTCCTTCTCCTCCTCCGGAGCGTGCGGCGTCGCTGTCGAGGGCCCACCGCGGATGCATCGCCTAAGTACCGCGATGCCCTCCGCCCCCGCCCCCGAGACAGCCCCCCCCCCCTTTCCGTTGCCCCTCGCCCGCCGGCCTCCGAGCCGGTGGATGCGGACAGATTCGGGCCCTGGGGGGCCAACTGTACTCCAGATTTCGTAATAAAGGGAGGGGGGTCTCATTTCGGGGGGGGGGTCTCTTCCAGGCTATCTTGGAGGGCCTGGGGGGGTCTGGGGACGATGTTTTGGAGGGTTCTCCCACGGGGGAGGTCTGAAATGGCTTGCCTTGGAGGGTCCAGACCCCCTCCCTTTTATTACGACATCTGGAGTACACGCTGGTCGTTGAAAGCGGGCATTTTTGGACTGCCAGGTCCCAAGCTACTTCATGCTCCTTCCTATTCCAAGAATCGAGGTGCTTCTGCTTTGTGTTGTTCTGTTACTCTATGGGAGGGCCTGGGCCCAATTTATTCTATCCGCCTTCCTACTTCATGTTTTTACCTGCTTCTGCCGACCGACGGGTACCCACATCCGCCGCCTGCCGAGCCCCCGAAGATCGATCCGCCAGACGGTGGCTGTGGATGAAGGGTCGCCTCGCGCCCCCGGCTCCTCCTACTCGGGGACTTCCACAGGAGGGTCGAGGAACACGGGGGTGTGCAGTTCATGAGCTCGGCGCTTCTGGCCAGGGCTCGAGCTAAACGGTGTTTTGGCAATTTCGTGGACCGTTTTCGTTTTGACTTCGTTTTGCAGCAAATGCGGAACGAAGACAGAACTAGGGATGACGAAAACAAAACGAAAACGGAAAACTCTGTTTAACTCGAGCCCTGCTTCTGGCAAAAGCTTGAGGCGTCGGGAACAAACACCACACACACCTAACAACATGGAGAGAGCATCGCCCGGGGGGGCGGGGCTCTCTTCACCTCCACTGAGCATCGGCCGGGGGCGCTGCTCGGGGGGGGGGATCTGCCGCGGTCGATCGCCCAAGGGGGGTGCAACTGCCGCCGGGGCCACGAGATGTCCCAGATGTCATGGCCCCCCCCACCCATCTTCTTTAAGTATGCTCTCTGACCCCCCGGCGCCCGCGGACGTTCCTCGGGCCATGATGCGCTAGCGCAGCTGGCGCCCCCCTCCTCTTGCCCCCCCTTCTTGGAGGCACCCAGTGCTACGCACTCGATCCCGGGCTGCCGAAGCCCAGGCTTTCAGTCGTTCTCGCAGGTTCCGGAAGGCTTTGCAGCCCCAGGATGCTTTCCCGCATCCCGCCGGGGGCATTCTGGGTGTGCCGGCATCGTCCCGAACGGCCGCTGGGGGCTCTCGTTACGGCCCGAAAACCACCGATTCTCCCGGAGCTCCGACATGTTGAGCAATGATATTGCGGAAGGTTCACCCAGGGGGCACACCAGGCCCCGTGGCCTTCAAAGAACGGACAGCTGATTCAAAACAGAAGCGGGCGAGGTAAAATTTTCAGTCTGATTTCGGCATGGGGGTAAAGTTGTTCAGAGAAGCTACGGGGTGCAACCTGCGTGGCGCAAGCCATGTGGCGTCATCGATGTGGTACAACCCAGAGCATATGGGTGGGGCAACATATGTGGTGCAGACGATGTCGTGCAGTCTTTGATCTGCAAGCTAATCCAGGGGGCGGCCAAGGGGCCGCCGCGGGCGCTGTCTAGGGTCTAGGCGGAATCCGTGTAGATGCCAGCCAGTTGCTGCGTGAGGCGTTCCAGAAAGGGCCTCGCCTTCAAGGGTCGAAGGAGTTGTCATCATCCCTTCATCGGCGGAAGGCGGCGGAAGTCAAACGATAGCGGACCCGCCGGCGGAAGCCAGCGGAAGTACAAGATGCGCCCCCAAGAGATGGTGGCATTGGGTTCAGGGATTCCGGGATCGGCCAGTAAGCGAAGTTTGAATTTTCAGTGCAAGCGCCTTGTGGCGCATGTCGTAGTAGGCCCGCGAGCAGATTGGGAGTTCCAGCCCTTCTGCCGGGCACATTCCTCAATACATAGCCGCCCCTGGCGCCGGAAGCCTCAGGGAAAGACAGACTGCATGCAGGTGACTCGATACCCGTCTGTTCTTGGACCCCCCTAGATCCTGGTCTACTTTTGGCGCCTTCCTACTTTAAGCGTAGGAATGGTATGATTCGATGTGTGTTCGCGATTCTCTGGGAGGGTCTGAATCCAAGCTACTTTCTCCGCCTCCCTTCTTCAAGTTCTCACCCACTTCTCCCGACCGACGGGTACCCCCCCCTAGTTAGCCTTCCCTTCTGTCGACCCTGTGGGCCTCCGCATCCCTTGGGCGCCCGAGGGAGCGCAAAGTACTCGCGCATCGCGCCGTCGGTCTCGAGCCAGCCCCGGTGCTCCGTTCTCCAGGGCGGCGGCACGAGGGCGCGAAAGGAGCCGCGCGTTATGCAACGCATGGAGCGATGCGCAGCGACTTGCGACTCATGATCTCGGAGTCGGTGGAAGAAACGACCGGCTTTTCAAGGAGTGATCTTGCCCCAGAAGTTGAAGCGTGAAGGTGGGGTGGGATTCCTGTTGTGGTGTTTCCTCACGGCGTCGCAGTTTATCAATTGACTTCGAGTCTCGGGGCCCGTGGCCATTCTGGCTCGAGTCATTTTGCTTCTGTCGTAGCTAACTACGCATCTAGCGGCCTTCAACACTGTGCAGAATGGGAAGGGGTGGCAGCAAGGGCACGGAGACGCCTCTGCGCTTCGCGATCGGGGACCAGGTGCTGTGCAACACGTCGAGCGGGTGGGAGCCAGGGACCGTGGTGGACCATTGGTACACCCAGGAGGGCTTCCCGCCGAACTTCTACGCCCCCTACCAGGTGCAGCTCAACGACGGCACCTTGATTTTTGTCCCCGAGGACCTTCCGCAGCTCTGCCGCGAGCGGGTGCTGGTGTGGTGGGAGAAGGCGTTCAAGACCGCCGGTGGGAAGGCACCCATGGCGAGCAAGGTCCGAGCCGCCGCCACAGGAGTCAACGTGGACGAGCCGGACTGCAACGGCACGACGGCTCTGGCGGAGAGCGTGCGCAACGGCTGGCATGACGTCATGGGGGTGTTGCTGGACCTCGGCGCCACCGCGAGCACAGTCAACAACAAGGGCCAGACCCCCTTGCACCTGGCAGCCTCCGCCAAGTGCACGACGCCGGAGCAGGTGAGCTCTGCAGTGGAGGCCCTCCTGAAGGCCCGGGCGGACCCGAACGTGCAGGACCAGGACCCGGAGAAGGACGCCGACTTCACCAGCAAGTCGTTCGAGGAGCGCGAGAAGCACCGCACGGCGCTGCACTACTGCGCCGCCTGGGACTACGTCGCCGCGGCGCGGCTGCTGCTGGAGGCCCGGGCCGACCCGAACATCATTGATGGCCAGTACAAGACGCCCCTGCATTTGGCAATCGAGGAGGAGTCCTCAAAGGAGATGGTTTCCCTGCTGCTGGAGTTCAAGTCCGATCCTGACAAAGGCAATATGGAGATAGGCCTGAACTCATCCTATCTTCTTGAGGCCGCGCGTAACGGTAACTCCGAACTGGCTTCTGCTCTGATCAACGCCAAGGCCAACATCGACATCGTCGGGAAGAACGGCATGACCCCTCTCATCATGGCTGTCAGGTGCAATAAAGCCGACGTGGCGAAGCTGTTGATTGACGCAGGGTGCGACACTGCTGTCAAGGCGATGGGCAAGACTGCCAGTGAGCTTGCGCTGAAGAGCCCTGACGCAGGGCTAAAAAGGCTGCTTGGTATGCAGGGCAGCACGGGTCCCGATGACGTCAGGAAGAATTTGTTCTTGATGTGAATGCTGCGCCCGCACCGCAATCGTGCACCAGTGGAGGATATTTCGCAGCTGTAGAGTTGTTGTCGGGTTTCAGTTTGCCGAGCAAGCTTTATGCCTTCTAGTTGCAGGAAGCGGGCAGTGTGTTGATTAAGGGTGTGTGTTTTCCAATCTGGAATTGCGTACAGGGGTGAACTTCTGTAGGCTCCGCATCTTCTCCAGACCAAGCTTCGTGTCTCTTTTCTCGCCCTCGCTTCCTCTCGAACCCTGGCTCCAAGGAGAAGGTGCAAGTTCTTTAGTTGCACGCAGCGCTCGGCAGGTGCCCGCGAGATCCCTCACAGATTGCAGGCAGTTAAGGCGTGCGTCCCGAAGACCGCTAGCCGAAGGCTGAATGCGATAGACCTCGAGGCGGCTTGGGAGGGGGGAGGGCGGCATCGGGGTCCGTGGTGAGCGGTGCAGGGGGGGAGGAGCGATGGCGCATGGCTGTTTCCGCCCCCCAGGCAGCTTCTAGCCCTGGCCCTCGCCCACAGGCAGCTTCGGAGCGTAATACACCGCGGGCGCCGCCGTTTTTTGGGGTGCTCGCGTGCGCCCGTGTCGACCGCGGCACCGATGCAGGAGGAGGAGGAGGAGGAGGAGGAGGAGGTGGAGCACGGCGCCGGGAAGCAGCGAAGACAGCGACGCGGGAACTCGGAGGTCGAGAAGGGCAGCGCCTTGTGTGGGCAGCCTCTCTGCAACCGGGCGCCACGACCGGGGACGGGCGGTCCGAAGGATTGCAAAAAAAAACCCAGGTGAACGAAGGATTGCAAAAACAACCTAGGGTTGCAAACCTTCGCAGGATTGCAAAAAAAAACCTTCGCAAGAGGTTTGTTTGCAATCCTTCGCAAAAGGTTTTTTTGCAATCCTTCGCTCAAACGGGAGGGGGTTATGGGAGAGGAGGGGGGTGCGACGATCGCTGCGTGCAGTGTCAGCCCCGCCGCTGCGCTCATACCTCGATCATGGTCGCCCCTGGCGCCGGGAAGCGCTGGGGAACCCGGCCGCGTGCAGGGGATGTTCTACGCTAGGTTCACGCGGCGTTCGCGCGACTGCGAGGCCGGCGAAGACATTCAAGGTTGAGTTCTGCGACCTGGAAGCACCGAGGGACACGGCAACGCCACAATATCCGACGGAATTCAACCTTGAACGATCTGGGCCGTGATCGATTCAAGGTTGAGAGATCGACGCGGTGTCGAAATTTTTTGCGCGCGCCGACGCCGCGCGAGCCTACCGTACCCCTAGGAGGTTCCAACCTACTTTAGCCTCGATCACCAGAAAGAGTTTCGAGCACCAGAAAAGTACCCCCAAACTCGAGGGTGCTCACGTGTCGGGCCCTGGGAGACACTCGCCCGACACTGTTTCGACACTCTTTTGACACTCTTCCAGGTGCTCGAAAGTATTTCTGGGACGGGGCCCTTGAGTACGATGGGAGCAACATAACCGTACCCCCCACCCTCGCCATATCCCTCCCTTCCGTCCAGCGTGTAGATCTCCGCATCCTCTGGGCGCCCGAGGGGGCGCAAAGCTTCTGACGCTAGTCGCCCCGGCCGACGCGAGCCAGTCCGGGTGCCCCCCCCCCCTTCTCCAGCCGGAGATCTTCTGGCCGGGGTCTCAAGCAGTGCCGAAGCGTCCTGGCTCGCCTATATACCAAACAATGTTCTAAGAACCTTTTGAGGTTTCCGGGAAATGTTCTTAGAACATTTCTGGCTGGGACTGTCTTGGTTTAACACATCGGTTTAATGTTCTAAGCACATTGTTTCTGTTCTGAGAACTTTTTGGGGTTCTAAGCGCATTTCGTGGTAGGACTATAGGAATGCTGGGACGGTCGGTCCCTGCTCAAGGGTCAGTCCAGACCAGGGTCAGTCAGCCTTGCAGGGCCCCGCATGATCTCGCAGGATCTTGCAGCAGCCTGCACCCGAGCCCGGCGCAGTGCAGCCCTTGCCCTGCAGCATTTTGAAAGACTCATCGCTCTGGCTAACCCCGTCTGGATTGACCCCCGCTTCTTGAGCCCCGATCCATCGGCGTCACCCAACATACTGATACTGTGTGTGTGCGTCGCCGCGACGCGCGCACCGAGAAATCCTATAGTATATGCGTCGTGGCGGGCGCTTTCTGGCCACACCGCTCTGGAAAGGAGGACAATCAGTATTAGTATTTCCCTGTGCGTCTCCATCCAGGGCGGCGGCCCCCCCCCCGCGCCACTTCCGTCCACCCCGTGGGCCTCCGGATGCCGTGGCCGCCCGCAGGGTCGCGGAGGCGCTCTCGCGCCGCGGCGCGGGCCGCGGCATGGGTGCCCCCGGCTCCGTGCAGGGCGGCGGCGCCGGGGGCGCGAAGGCCGGAGGTGTCTGGGAGCTGTGGCAGAGGCACGGCCGCTCGGGTGTTGCTGGGAGTACCCCTGGCCCAAGGTACCCCCAGGATTTTCGGGGTGGCCAAGGCGGCCTCCTTGGGCACCCCTCACGAGGCCCAGAGGACCCCATGGCGGCTCCGAAGTGGAGCGAAAAGCTGGGGTTAAGTCGGGCGTGTCCCCCTACAGGGGGATGTATGACGAAAAATAGAAAATACCCCAAACATACCCCAGAAAGGTCAAAAGATTGTCCAAAAATAGTCCCCAGACCATTTTTTTTTTGGACTCTTTGGGCTTGTTTTTGAAGTATTTTTTTTTTTTCGTCGAAAATCCCCCTGGAGGGGACAGGCTCGACCCAAAGCTGGGGGCACCGTGGGCCAGGGGCACTGCTGGCAGCACCCGAACCGTCGTCGCCGGGCCCGGCGTGGGGGCCCCTGCGGCCCTGGCGGCGTGGTCTTCACGGGGGGAGAGGCTGGAGCCGGACATGCCCCTCTGCAGGAGAAAGGCTCGAAGATAGTCAAGGAATGACCCTGGGAAGCAATCAGTAAACCCCCCTCCCCCCCCCCCTTCCCCCCCCCCTTGTTTATTTTTTGATGTGCTAACGATATCGCCGGAGGGCGCCGCCCAAAATAATTATTCATTTTATTTTCTGTGCTAACGATATCGCCGTGGGGTTTACTGTTTGCTTCCCGGGGTTAGTCCGGGGACGATGTCTCCACATGTTTTGACCATTGCGGCACTTTTTCTCGCTCTTTTCCCTCTTTCGTCCAAAGTCCGCCTGTAGGAGGACATGCCCGACCGAAGGATAGGCGCAGGAAGGGACGCATCGACCCCCAATCGCCCGCTGATCGCCGATGGGGGCCCAGACAGCCCCAACCTGCCCAGGAGCGTGCGAATTTCACGATCAAGGGCCTATCGCCGATCTATCGGCGGTGCGTCGCCGATTCCAGGTCGACGTGTCCCCTCCTATGCCAGTCCCTCCTATCGTTGCCCATCAGATCCTGCCCCAAGGATCGAGGAGTGAAGGTGGGGCAGAGTTCCTGTTCTGGTGCTTCTTCACGGCCTCGTGGGTCTCTCTCTTAACGTCGGGTCTCGGGGTCGGTCCGTGGCCATTCTGGCTCGAGTCATTTTGGCTCCGTTTTGATTGCGCATCCTGCGACTCTGCAGACGCTCGCGACCCGCTCTCCCTTCTCACTGTGCAGAATGGGAAGGGGCGGCAAGGGCAAGGGGAAGGGGAAGCCTCTGCGCTTCGCGATCGGGGCGCAGGTGCTGTGCAACACGTCGAGCGGGTGGGAGCCAGGGACCGTGGTGGACCATTGGTACACCCAGGAGGGCTTCCCGCCGAACTTCTACGCCCCCTACCAGGTGCAGCTCAACGACGGCACCTTGATTTTTGTCCCCGAGGACCTTCCGCAGCTCTGCCGCGAGCGGGTGCTGGTGTGGTGGGAGAAGGCGTTCAAGACCGCCGGTGGGAAGGCACCCATGGCGAGCAAGGTCCGAGCCGCCGCCACAGGAGTCAACGTGGACGAGCCGGACTGCAACGGCACGACGGCTCTGGCGGAGAGCGTGCGCAACGGCTGGCATGACGTCATGGGGGTGTTGCTGGACCTCGGCGCCACCGCGAGCACAGTCAACAACAAGGGCCAGACCCCCTTGCACCTGGCAGCCTCCGCCAAGTGCACGACGCCGGAGCAGGTGAGCTCTGCAGTGGAGGCCCTCCTGAAGGCCCGGGCGGACCCGAACGTGCAGGACCAGGACCCGGAGAAGGACGCCGACTTCACCAGCAAGTCGTTCGAGGAGCGCGAGAAGCACCGCACGGCGCTGCACTACTGCGCCGCCTGGGACTACGTCGCCGCGGCGCGGCTGCTGCTGGAGGCCCGGGCCGACCCGAACATCATTGATGGCCAGTACAAGACGCCCCTGCATTTGGCAATCGAGGAGGAGTCTTCAAAGGAGATGGTTTCCCTGCTGCTGGAGTTCAAATCCGATCCTGACAAAGGCAATATGGAGATAGGCCTGAACTCATCCTATCTTCTTGAGGCCGCGCGTAACGGTAACTCCGAACTGGCTGCTGCTCTGATCAACGCCAAGGCCAACATCGACATCGTCGGGAAGAACGGCATGACCCCTCTCATCATGGCTGTCAGGTGCAATAAAGCCGACGTGGCGAAGCTGTTGGTTGACGCAGGGTGCGACACTGCTGTCAAGGCGATGGGCAAGACTGCCAGTGAGCTTGCGCTGAAGAGCCCTGACACAGGGCTGAAAAGGCTGCTTGGGGCAGATGCCAGCGCGGGTGCGGATGAAACTGGGAAAAGGAAGAACTTGTTTTTGATGTGAATGCTGCGCCCTCCTTGCCCACGTACAGCTGCCAGTGGAGCGCGCTAAGTGGCTGTAGAATATTGTCGTGCTTCTTTTTTCTCGGGCAAACGCTCTGCACCTAGATGCAGGAAGCACACCATTGTTTCTTTTAGGGTGTGCGTTTTTATTTTCGATCCGTAAGTGCGCTCTTCGAGGGGTGAATTATTGTAGGCTATGTATCTGCTCCAGGCCTAGATCCGTTTCTCTGTCATCCCCCTTTCCCTCCTCCCATACAAGTTATTTAGTTGTACGCAGCGCTGGGCGTGTGCCCGCGAGTTTCCTCACATATCGCAGGCAGTTGCAGGCGTGCGTCCCGAAGACCGCTAGCTGAATGCTGAATGCGATAGATCCCGAGGTGTGGGAGCGCTGAGGGTGGCATCAGGATTCGTGATGAGTGGAGCAGGGGGGAGGAGCGATGGCGCATGGCTGTTTCCGCCCCCCGGGCAGCTTCTAGCCCTGGCCCTCCCCGACAGGCCGCCTCGGAGTGTAATACACCGCGGGCGCCGCCGTTTTTGGTTGCTCACGTGCGTCCATGCTGGCCGCGTCGCTGGGAAGCGGCGAAAACAGCGGCGCCGGAACCCGGATTCGAGAAGGGCACGACGCCACTAGACTAGAGGGCATCACGGCAGGCCTATAGCTCGGAGCCCCGATCTTGGTCCGTTTCTGGCTGAGCCCGGAGGCAACGTCTGGATAGCGATCTGGCCTCAAAAAGGCTTGATGTGGAGGCTTGGCGATGGCGGACGCCCGGACGTCTGGAGGGCCCGATCTCCTCCAATCGCCCCCTCTCCTCGCACTTGGCCTCTTCCCCCCCCCTCCTCATTCCCTCCTCCTGTTCCTCTGCCTCCTGCTCCCTCCTCTTCCTCCGCCTCTCTCCTCCTCCATGGTCGCCCCCGTGCTCCTTCCTCCCTTGGGATCCTGGAGACCACCGACAGGCGCGCATCCCAAGATCTCGAGCTGCAGCGCTTTCTCACTTCCCCATGGCCCAGAAACGGCCCCTGGTGGTTGACATCGGGGGCGGCCAAGATGGAGGTGATGACTTGGGGGGGGCAGTTATCATTGCTGGGGCCATGATATCCTCTTGTTTCAGCACGTCCCTTGCCCCCCGCCCCCCCGGGCCGCGCACGTGCCTCGGGCCATGATCTGAGAGACCCCCTCCTGGACGCCCCCCGATGGCAAAACTGCGACGACAAGCAGCACAGCACCGGGCGCGGTCTGTGCGCCAGCTGCTATGGCGGCGCGGGGCCGTTTTACCAGCCTGACACATCTCTTACCAAGTTTGGCATCTCCCTCTCTTGGTGCCGATCCGACGGATCCTCCCAGTTTCTGAGGGTGCATTCCTGATCTTGTAATCGCCTTTGGCTTGTCAATCTTTGGGATTGGGGTGCAGTCAAGCCGCTGAAATAAGGACCGCTTTGGACTCAGGAGGGACTCGGGTTTTCGGGCCGTCACTTACATTTATGTCGTGGAGCCCAGTCGTGGCCGAGGCTCGCCGTGGCCAGAAAAGCCCCTTCGTTATTTATCTGTAAGGGTTTCGCCCCCTGCCGCCGGCCCCCTCTCTCGGAGAATGGGCCATGGAAGAGCTAAGTCATGAGGCCTTGGCGCTGTCGTGAAGCAGTATCGAAACTTCATGCGAAGCCGAGTCGCAATCAGCAAAACCAACTGATCACAAGAGGAGTTACCACACCTGGCGATTGGTAAGACGTGTATGGTTTAAGGGCTTGGTTACCACGCGATTAAAGGGCCGAGGGAGTTCTCGCAGTTTGGGTTACCACGCCTTGCGATGGATGTGCGCGATGGGTTCTAATTTCAGAAATGTGGCAAATCCCCTGTGTTTTTGGACCCTGACCCCGCGGATCTGCGTAAGGTGTGGGTTCGAATTTCAGAAATGTGGCAAATCCCATGTGTTTTTACCTAACAGCTCTTGCTGATAGGCTTCTAGCGGTTTCAAAAGAGAGCATCATGACTCCTCAGGGGGGTCTGGGCGAGACCCGGACAGGCTGCCGCCGCGGCTGCCGCCGCACTCGTTTTGGCAAACAGTCACACACTTCGTGCTCTTCGACCTCCCAGAACTCCACTCCCGGGCCACATTCTGAATGCCCGGAGCCAACTGTAGGCCACTTCGTGCTCTTCGACTTCCCAGAACTCCATTCCCGGGCCACATTTTGGATGCCCGGAGCCAACTGTAGGCCACTTCGTGCTCTTCGAGTTCCCAGAACTCCATTCCCGGGCCACATTTTGAATGCCCGGAGCCAACTGTAGGCCACTTCGTGTTCTTCTAGTTCCCAGAACTCCATTCCTGGGCCACATTTTGAATGCTGAGGCAGGCTGATGCTGCGGCCGAGGCAGGCTGAGGCTGAGGCAGGCTGAGGCTGAGGCCGAGGCTGAAGGCAGACTGAGGCTGAGGCTGAAGCAGACTGAGGCTGAGGCTGAGGCAGGCTGAGGCTGAGGCTGAAGCAGGCTGATGCTGAGGCAGGCTGAGGCTGAGGCTGAGGCTGATGCAGGCTGAGGCTGAGGCAGGCTGAGGCTGAGGCCGAGGCTGAAGGCAGACTGAGGCTGAGGCTGAAGCAGGCTGAGGCTGAGGCTGAGGCAGGCTGAGGCTGAGGCTGAGGCTGAGGCTGAGGCTGAGGCTGTGACTGCGACTGCCGTTGCCGCTGCGACTGTCATCGCGAATGCGACTACGACTGCGAGAACAGCAGAATTCTACAACTGGATTTTCATCTGAATCTTAAGGGGAATGCTTTCATATATGCTTCTACACATCGCTGTTAGGTTGCTTTGCCGGGATAATTGGACCCTGACCCCGCGGATCTGCGTGAGGGGTGGCACCGAATTTCAGAAATGTAGCAAATCCCCTATGTTTTTGGACCCTGACCCCGCGGATCTGCGTGAGGGGTGGCACCGAATTTCAGAAATGTGGCAAATCCCCTGTGTTTTTGGACCCTGACCCCGCGGATCTGCGTGAGGGGTGGCACCGAATTTCAGAAATGTGGCAAATCCCTGTGTTTTTGGACCCTGACCCCGCGGATCTGCGTGAGGGGTGGCACCGAATTTCAGAAATGTGGCAAATCCATGTGTTTTTGGACCCTGACCCCGCGGATCTGCGTGAGGGGTGGCACCGAATTTCAGAAATGTGGCAAATCCCATGTGTTTTTGGACCCTGACCCCGCGGATCTGCGTGAGGGGTGGCACCGAATTTCAGAAATGTGGCAAATCCCCTGTGTTTTTGGACCCTGACCCCGCGGATCTGCGTGAGGGGTGTCGATTTCGAGCCCCCCCAGCAATTCAGACAACGCGCCCAGGGGACGCTGGAAAATCCTGTTTGGGCCTCCCCCCCCTCGCGCGGTCAATCAACTAGTTACAGTAACCAGCAAGAAGCAGAACTGTAACACTGGAAACTACAAGCTACAACTGGTACAGGAAACTGCGAACCCGCGCCTACAGCCTGGTGGCCCCATAAGGGGGCCGGCGGATTTTGCGTTCCTTGTGTAAGCACGCTGACTGTAAGCTCGGTGTGAGCTCGAGGCTGGTGGTAATGTCTGGGCTGCCGCTCGCTGCGGCGACGCAGACCTCTCCGTGGCCGCTCGCGCGCTGCTCGCTGCTCTTGCGCCGCGCACGGCGACGAGGGCCGACGCCCGAGCAGATGGTCGAACCAGAAATTACGACACGAACGCGGCCTCCCAGAGGTCCGCGCGGATGCCGTGGATCTGCGCTGGACAGCCCCCCTGGCACGCAGAGCGCGTCAGGGGCGGTGCCAGGTTTTCAGAGGTCCGCGCGGATATCTTGGATCGGCGTTTCGGACGGGTGGTCCTGGCGGGTGACCTGGATGGGGGGGTGCAGAAGAGGGCCCCCAAGGGATGCCTTTGGGGCCCCTTCCGGGCCCACGCTGGCCCCTCAGGGGCCCCAAGGGCCCCTTTGGGGCCCTCTTCTTCTTTACCCCCCCAGGTAGGGACCCGCCCGAGCCTTGGGCCCCCCACAGCGACGCCTGCGGCGCCGCCCCCTGGCTCACTCTGCGCGTCAGGGAGGGCGTCCAGCTCCGATCTATAGGTTGGCCGCGCGGACCTCCGAGAGCCAATGCGTATGCCGTGTGCTGTTTCTCGGGGCGGGGCGGGGCGGGGCGGGCCAGAAGGTCGGAGCGTTGCCGAGGGGCACAGGGCGCAGGTTGCGGAGCGTCGGCGCCGACCCAGACCTGCCCTTGCCGTTCGGGGTGTCTGGCGGTGTCCCGTGTTTTTGTTTGTGCGTGTCGGCAGTTGCTCTTCTGTTCAGTCTGGGCCGTTCTGTGCGGTTTTTGGCGGCGGCGGGTTCCTATTCGGTCTCTGAGGGCCCTCGCAGGGCCCTGGGAGAGCCGCACAAAGAAGACTCGGGGTGCGCAGAGCCAGCCCTGGGGTTCTGGGGGCCCCGTCCTGGCCCCCAAACGGGGTATCGCACGGCCGGTGACGGGGGTCAGCCAATCCCCTCTGGCCGACACGGGCTGGGGAGCCACGTGCAGCCGAGCCCCCCTGCCCTCAGGGGGGACAGAACCCCCACCCTGACGCGTCGATTAGTGAATTGTCCGTTTTCCTCGAGATGGCGCCGCGGCCGTAATTTTCCAGGCTTGCGCCTGCCAGGTTTGGGCCCGAGGTCGTCTTCACTAAACCACGTTTTACTAAGGGGGGTTCTGTCCATCCCCGATTCCCCCCCTCCCTCGGGCCGGCCTGGGCTTCTGGGAGCTGCTCCGTGGCCTGCCTGGGCTCGCGACGGGGTCCTGGCGGACCCCAGTGAGCGCGGACCCAGGCCGGCGTGCCCCCGCTGGACTCGGGGGCGGCAGTCGTCTCTTCAAGGAGGAGGAGGAGGAGGAGGAGGATGACCAGGAGGAGAAGGAGGAGGAGGAGGAGGAGGAGGAGGAGGAGGAGGAGGAGGAGGAGAAGAAGGAGGAGGAGGAGGACTCCTGTCTCGGTTTTTTTCTTGCGTTTAGGTCCTACGCCGGGCGGGGGTAGGCGTATCAACGACACGCTGCCGTTGGGAGCCTGTCGCGTGTTCCTCGTTTCAGAGTCCGGGGGGCCGAGTCTTTCTCACCAGCGACTGGCTGATGGGTTCCCCAGGGCGGCGCGGCATTCTGGGTTTGCCCTCCCGCTCCTTGGGCCACGCAGACCCGGGACGCGGGACAGTCAGGAAAAGACTCAGGACGCGTAAACTGTCCTGGGGATGAGGTCACGCGACGGGCTCCAGTGACCCGTGCCGAACAGAAATAATCTTCAGAGGCTTGGGTCATCCTCACACGGCAGGTTCGTGCGGCGTTGGCACGCAGGCGACGCCAGCGAAGGCGTTTGAGGTTGAACTCTGCGCCTTTGCGGCACAAAGGGGCACGTAGGAACACCGCATGATAAAACGATGCGGAAGCACCAACGAGGGACAGTTACGCCACATGACCCGACGGAGTTCAACCTGGAACGGTCGGAGCCGCGATCGATTCAAGATTGAACGATTGACGTAGTGTCAAAGGCCTTTGCGCGCGCCGACGCCGTATAAAGTACCATGTCCTCCTCCCAGGGGGGCAGGGTGGGGGGGGCAGTGGCAGCCCTCTGAGAAGGACCCCCGCGCCTCTCAGAAGACACGGGGCGCCTGGCGTCCAGGGGCCGATCCCTCGGGCAGAAGGCCCCATGCCCTCTCGGGAGGCTGCACCGTTGCCTTTGCCAACTTCGCTCGCCACCAGTCCGCTCGAGCGCATCATACACCATGTCGTGCACCAGCCCGCGGGAGTCCTAAGGCAACGTGAGCTTGGGCAAGCGATAGCGCCGTGAGCGAAGTCTTGCTCCCCTCGTCGTCGTTAATGTTGCCTGTTGCCTGTTACCTCGGGCCCTGTGCGTTCGAGGACCGGCGAACTCCTGTGTTCAGATGAACAGGAAGAGGAAGATCTCTCCTCCTCGTCTCTCCTCCGCCTCCCAGGTTGCATCTCATGGGAGGTTTAATTCAGCATAGGCTCTAGTATTTCCGTGGTCGAAAACAGTCCGAGTCCAGCGCAATCCCGCTTGGCCCGACTTAAGCAGATCTAATGCGGCCTGATCCTGGGCCTCATCCAGCTTAGTATCACCACAATCGGGCTGAATCGATTGAACCGTTCACACGAAGGCCTCCCAGGAGCTGCCTTCTCCGCCTCCACCCGCCACCGGGGGCGAAGCGACTGTGGAATCCCTGACTGGCTCGCTCCGCAGCCGCAGGGGTCTCAGCATCTGCGCTTCCACCGTCCTCTTCCCTCGTGCTGCGCCGCGCGTCGCGGCGGCGAGTTCGGTTGGGAGGCCCTGAGGATTCGGACCGCGCGGATTTATTCTCCACACCTGGACCGATGGCGAGAATGAAGGAGGGAGGAAGGTAGGGACTCCCCCTCCCGCACCCCCCGAGCCCCTGGCCGCTCGAGCTCATCACACGGCCGCCCCAGGCCTCTGCTCGGCCGCCTGCCTCGTGGGCTCGCCCTGGCCGCTGCCGTGGCCGCCGCTGCCGCCGCCGCTGCCGAGGCCGCCGCGGAGCGTCTCGCCGCCGCCGCCGTCGCCCCCCGGGGCCGCCGCTTGCCGCCGTCGTCCACGCTCGCTGCCGCCGCCGGGACCGGCGCCCCTTCTCGCCGCCGCTCCCGCGCCCCCTCCCTGCCGCGAGGACGTGCGCCTGCCGACGGGCGCGACCTTCGGCGGCGCCCCAGGGCCGACCACGCGGGGCTCCGCCGAGGAGATGGGGCCGTCGACGTCGCCGTCTGGGCCTAGAAACTATCCTCCTCCTAACTATCCTCCTCCTCCTCCTCCTCCTCTTCCTAGCCCGTGGGCCCGAGCCGATTGAGAGGGGCCGCGGCACATCCATTCATTCTTTGTGCTTCTCCACAAGAAATCGGAGGGGCCCATGATTGTTCCTGCTCGGGCATGATGAGCGCTTCTTCTCGCCCCTACGCCAATGCCGCGCAGGTGATCAGCTACAACCCTCTCTCCACCCTGAACTGCGGCAGGCTCGACGACATATTCAGTGAGTTCAAGCACAAAGCGGTCATCGGGCTGCAGGGCACCAGACTACCAGGACACGATCTGGCTATTGAGCAGCGAAGTATTGGAAATCATATATTCTATTCTGCTGGATATGGACGACGGTCTAATAAGCATGCAGGCGTTGCAATTGGGCTGCATCGGAGAATGTTTCGTGACACTTCGATCAAGGAGATCAAGGTGCCTAAGGACCCGAGCTTGCAGGGGCGTGGCATCCTCATACGTACTCGTACGGACAGCATGGACGTGGCATGGATATCCTTGTACTTTCCCCCTGAGAATGTTGGCAATCACAAGCCCAGGTCCCCGTTCCAGAAGCTTCTTTCATGGACCTCACAGATTCTGGCTGGACTCCCCGCACGTGTGTTACCTATAGTGATGATGGACGGGAATGGCAGAGTGGGCGTGCTCGCAGGACCTCAGGGCGTACCATGCCCAGATGATTGTTTCGCGATCGGCCCGCACTTTAGAGAACCAACCAACACGAATGGCAGCTATTTGAGACAATTCTGGCTTGATTTTCACTTGTGTGCGGTGAACACATACTTTCCTCACGGGGCCGGGCCTGCTCATTATAACTTAGGCATGAACACCCAGCACAGGATCGACTACATATGCGTGCCATATGGGTTTCTGACATCGGGAGCTATACACTCGGCATTCGTTCTGGATCGTGCTGGTGACCGGCTTCAACTCATACGAAGCATTCGGAAGGCTGATCACCGACCTGTTCAGATAAATCTTGATATTCAATTACAGTACGACGGCAGCAAGCAGAATATAAAGTGGGATCGAGAAGGTATGATGCAGGAAATGCTACATGGAGGGGTTCGAGATCTGATACATACTGACATCACCCAATGGTGTCTGGACAGCGAGCAGGAGTGGCAGCAAATCTTAGACACAGGATCGGTCACACAATCATGGCAGTTTCTCGTGGACGGATTGCAGCCCATCGCTCAGAAGCACTTCACACCACATCCAGACACGAAACTTCAGGACAAATCAAAGCAAAAGATCCAACTTCTTCGTGCACGGCGCGACCTTCGACAAGCAGTGGCTCAGCAGTGGACACACGACGGACTGGGACCTATAAGATATATCTGTCGTATTCTTGGGATCGGATCGAGCATGCACTCGCTACGAGATCTACTACACGGATGGCGAGTAGCAGTGTGTCTTGGCATAGCGAGCAGAAAGGTCACCTCACATATCAAGCAAATGCAGATCGATCGGCAGCTGGCACTGATGGAAGCATGTACACAGGCATGGAATGACAAGCGCCATGCGGAGGCGCATCAGCTTGCACGAATGATTACAGGAAAAAGACTTGGACCCAAACGACGACGATGCGGACGACCCATCACGTTACGACTTACACGAGATGAAGCTGAACAACGTTTCTCTAAGGCAGGAGCTCTTAAGGGATGGGGTGCTCGCAGGATCACGGACGCCAGGCTCTTCATTCAAGCACAACAGGCTCGTCATCCCCCCACCCCAGACGAACGGCCACAGGCCGAACGCGATCTCCTTCGTACTATTCAAGCTCTTGGCAAGGCAAAAAATCGACGAGCAGCCCCAGAGTGGGATTTACCTTCTGAGGTATGGCGTATCTTTCTTTCTCCACCTGTTGGCACGGTGGTGCAGCATGGTATTGGATTGGACACCCCCACAGAGCAGCTGCAGTGTATTTATGATCGGCTATTGGTGTTCCACCAGAAAGTTCGCGCGAACAACAAAGCTCCGCAGCAATGGCATAGAGATAAGTGTTTTGGAATACCCAAGGACTTGGACGACGCGCGATGGGTACACGGATATGGTGCTTACAGTAACTCGTTCTATCGCGGCCTCCTTCGGAGCCAGCCCGCAGACGTACTATATCCTCACGCGTATCATGTTCCTGGAAGGAGATGCGAGGGAGCAATTGCGGCTACCACAGTTAGGAAAGCAAAAAAATCCCACATCGCTCCCAACTTCGACGCGGTCAACGCTTTCAATTGCGTGAAGCAGGATCGCATCATCTTCCCCACCGCCTCCGAGAGTGATGCGAAGCTTTTTGATGATCGAATTGGGGGGTGTGTTACGGACTACGGCGCATTGGACGCATTGGATGGCAGGGTCAACTTTCACCGCGGCGAGGGAGTTACACAAGGGAGCTCGCTCGGCACCGGACTTTTTGAGAAGGCATATGGCGCATCGATCGACGACTGGCGAGCTGACACAACAGATCCACAGCTGCAGGTTCCATCGGTAGTTCGTGACAATATCGTAGATTGCTCGATCTTTAGATTCGTGGACGACGTCAGACGCCTACTATGTGTTCAAGGATTCACACAGATGATGGACTCTAGCTCACGATGCATTGATTCTCTGTCGCGACACCTCCTGGAGATAGGTTGCGCGCAGAACGAGAAGAAGCTAGAGGCCACTGCATTCTTCATGGGTAAACTATCGGGCCATCTACAGCGACGTGCGTATGCTGATCCATGGATGCCTGGACGTGTGATGAGAGAGGCTCGATACCTTGGCCCCATGCTGCACTATCGCGGATACACGGGGGTAGAACTTAATCGACGGATTCAAGCGTGCAAAAAGAACTGGTATATGTTTCACAAGTTTTGGTTCAGCAGAGTATGCCGCGACTTCAAGATTATCTTGTTTCGCATGATGTGCATGGCCTGTCTTATGTCTGGTATCTTGGGGCTGCCTTTCACCAAAGAGGACGAGGCCAAGCTCGACAGGACACAGACATGGTTTTGTCGTAAGTTGTTGCAGGGCGCGGCGACGAAAACCACCCTCCTTCCCGACGGCACCGAGAAGAAGAGGAGCCTCGCCTCTGCACGAGTTTTACTGCTGCTCCGACTAGCACCCGTCTCGCTGGAGCTCAGGATTCAGAGATTGAGGTGGTACCAAGCAATGTTCAGGGCCCCTGAAAAAGAAAAAAGAAAAAAAAAAAGAAAAAAGAAAAAAAAAAAAAAAAAAAAAAAAAAAAAAAAAAAAAAAAAAAAAAAAAAAAAAAAAAAAAAAAAAAAAAAAAAAAAAAAAAAAAAAAAACGAACAGCTCCTGACTATCCTCCTGGCCCCCCAGATGCCCTTCGAGCAGGACCCAGTGGAGCTTAACTTTTTCGTGAAAAGGATGATTGAAGATTTGAACTCGCTCGCGGAACTTGAGGAGGGTGCGGATTTCGTGGATAGGTATCAGGGCGCCCCCCAAAGGCTCTTAATGGATCAGGATCTGAAGGCCCATTTCTTGGACATCGACGTCTCAGAGCTTCGGGGTAAGTACCTCTCGGTTGCCGTGCCTCCTCCAGGCCACCATCAGCCCCCTCAGGATCCCGAAGATGAGCCCCCACATGCTCGTGAATACCGATGTCATGATCTTCTCCCGAATGGACAGGAGTGTGGAGAGACGTTCGAGACCCTTAGAGCCCTGCGGGTCCACCAATCGCGTGTTCGGAGAGCGGATGGTGTCGTACATGTTGAAAAGTTCGTGCAGAGTAGTATGTGTCCATGGTGTTCGTCTGGGTTTAGCAGTCGGGACTCAGCGGTATCACATGCGCGCCATGCTTTTATCCAGAGTCGATGTCTTACGGATCATGCCATAACACCACAGAAAGTACCTGATGAAGTTGAACTTGTATGTCCGCTATGTGAACAGCACTTTATGTCTCTGGCGCTATATCACATCCATGTTCGGTCGCATGTTCCAGGGCCTCGAGATATACATTTATCAGTAGCTCGTTCGGGGCTCGAGATCATTCCAGAGTTGGCCGCGCGGTTCGGCCACCTACCTCTCCGAGGACGCAGAGGCCATGCCCCTCGACCTCGCGCTCCCGCCAGCGCAGCGTCAGCGCAGGGAGGAGCCTCTCGGCAAAGCGCTGAAGGAGGCCGACAAGGACAATTTGAAGGCGATCAAGGACATGATGATTCTCGTAGCAAAGTTGGGACTGGCAGCAGAGTACCAAGCACGTGTGGCGAGAGCGGTTTCGGACCTGGAGGTGTGCGTGTGCCCGTTGTCGGTAGAGATGGTGCAGGCTGGCCTGGAGGCGGGTCGTGGCTACGCGCAGCAAGCAGCGGGAGTGGCCAAGGAGGATCGAGAGCAGCAGTTGGGTCTCCCGCATACGTCGATATTCTTGGCCATCATGAACAAAGCCGGGCAGAAGGCAGTACAGTTGAGCGGCCAGGCCAAGACGGACTTCGAGCGCTACACCACCAACTACACGCAGATCAAGGAATCCAAGGGCATGCAGGCCCTTCATCACGCCCTGCAGAAGGACATCCCTTACTGCCGCGTGAAGAAAACATATGCACGAGACTATGCGAAGATAGAGATCAAAGTAAACAGAGCGGCCGTGGCATGGCCGGCGTGGGAGCATGCCAAAACATTGTTGAGCAGCCAGGGCGGCATCTTCAAGTACGGGATGGCGCCATCGTCAGACATAGCGCGCAGAGTGCAGCAGGTGTTAGAGGAGCTTGGCGAGAGTCGAACGCACGAGGAGAGGTATCGCTAGACGGATCGAGCTCCTCGTCGACTGTAGAGAGAAATACTTCTGCTGGCTCTCTTTCTTCGACCGCGAGAAGAAATACTTCTGCTGGCTCTTTCTTTTCTTCGACTGCGGAGAGAAATGCTGCTGGCTCGTCTTCTTCGACTGCTGGTGGAAATACTTATGCAGGGATTTTGCTTTCTTCGACTGCTGGTGGAAATAGTTTTGCTGAGCTTCGACAGCTACTACGAGCAGCTGAGCGACGTCAGAGAGCGGGATCTGAGGCCGCCCATTTTGCCGCTGCTGTTTCCTCTTCTCCTCCTCCTCCTCCTCCTCCTCCGTTGCGTGAAGTAGTGTATCTCGATCGGCACGCTCGAGCACAGAGCGCTCGTCGAGATGTAATTCGTCGTCGAGGCTGATGGCACCTCCGCCGTGGCGTCCGCGTCTGGGGTGGGCGTTCCCTGCCCCCTGTCGGATGTCTCGAGCGAGGGTGCCCCCAGTTTCGGGCCCGAGCAGGCTGGGTCACGAGGCGGTGTCCCTGCCCTGCTCTGGCCTCCTAGGCTCCATAGGCCGTGTTGGAGGTTCGGAGTGTCGGGTCGGTGGGTTCGTTGGCCTGGCAGTTTTTTTTGTCGAGTAGGCCGAACTCCAGCCGATTTTGCAGCACGTCTTCGTCCGATCGATGCACTAGCGCACGCTGTAGAGCACACTTAGCAGCAGAGCAGAGACATATGGGACCAGGAAGGGCATTCATTCATTCATTCCTCCTCCTCCTCCTCCTCCTCCTCCTCCTCCTCCTCCTCCTCCTCCCCCTCCTCCTCCTCCTCCAGAAGCCCGCCTCGAGCTCTCGCGGCTATCGGTATCTGTTTGGGCCAAACTATCCACGACGACGCCTCGGAGCGGACAGAGATCGATGGCTGAACCATCGACCTGTCGCAACTTATCTGGTGAATCATTTGGACAGTTCGATTGTTCGAGGCGCGCGGGCCCCGAAGGAAGTCTCCACGCAGGTCCCCGGAGGAAGGCGGAGCTCCGCAGAGGAGACGTGGGCCTTGACCTTGTCGTCTGGAGGTCCGCGCAGGTCCCCGGCGGTCAGGGGCAGCGCTCGGCGGGGACAGGTTCAGGGTGGGGGACGCATTGAACCCCAATCGCCCGATGATCGCCAGTAGTGGCACTGTTGGAACGAGGTCTGAGCTCGAGGTCGGTTTGGGGAGGGTGCCCCAATGTTCTTTTGTGTTTGCTTGGTATTCTTGTGCACCCTGGGGGAGGGCACTCTCAAGTGATTTTATTGTTTGGGGTGCTTTGGCCGGCGGAGGGTCGCATGCTCTCGAACGATGCTCTTCTGTCCCAGGTCCGACTGTAGGGGTATGGTCGCCCACCCCGCCCGGGTTTCCGCTGTCGAAGGCCCATCGCCGATCTCTCGGGGATGTATCGCCGAGTCCAGCTCGAGGTTCCCCCCCCTGAGCAGGTCCCCCTACAAGAGGCCCCAGGAGGCCACTGGAAGCGCCAGGAGGCACCAGGAGGCCCCGGAAGGCACCAGGAGGCCCCAAGAGGCCCCATGAGCAGGAGGCCACAGAAGGCCACAGGAGTGGCTCCAACCGTAGACGCGCTAACGGTATGTCAGCTAACGGCGACGTAGGAAAACCGAGTGTAGGAAGGCGTGGTCCGAAGCCAAACCAATTGCAGGAACGCGTGGTTTGTGTTTTCCTACAACTCGCTGTGTCGTCTTCGTTCGATACATTCGAATAATTGAAATGTAGGAAAGTGTGCTTCGCGATATCCTACAATTCGTTCTGCGCGAGCTCGGTGTCACACAAAGCAGATTCCCAACATCGCCGTTGACCAAGCACGCCGTCAGCGCGGCCTTGCTGCAACCCCATGTGTGTTTACGTCTGCTCCTATAGATCGGGCCTCCCCTGGAGCACGATTCCTCCTGTGGCTCACGTATGTTTCTAGAGATTGGCCTTCCCCCGCGTATCGATCGCTGCCCCTCGGGAGGCCCCGGCGGGCCCTCTCGGAGGAGGGCCAGTCGAGCCAACGGCGGCCTGCCCTGCGCGTGTCCCGCCCTCTCTGGGCATCCTGGAGGCTTCTCGTCGCCCCTTTTTCGAGAAGGTCGCCCCGCGGCCACAGGAGGAGGAGGAGGACAGCAGGAGGGCAAGGCGGGAGGGGGCAGAGGAGAAGGCAGGCTTCTCGTCGCCACGGCTGGGCCCGCCCGCCCGAGAGACACCCTGGGAGCGGCTCGCAGATGGATTCGGGGGGGGGGGGACAGAACCCCCACCCTGACACGTCGATTCGTGAACTGCCCGTTGTCGGTTCTCGAGAGGGCGCCGCGGCCGTTCGTTCCCAGGCCTGCGCCCGCCAGGTTTGGGCCGGCCCGAGGTCGTTTTCACCAAACCACGCTTTACTAAAGGAAGGTCTTCAGGAGGGAAAGAAACACACAGACACAAGTAATCGGCGATTCCCCAGAAAATATAGGAAAATATGGGAAGTGGGGGGAAGACAGAAACCCTGAAAATATATGAAAATATGGGGAATCTTTTTATTTGTGTGTATTTATTTGTGTGTCCTGGGGCTCCTTCAGGTCTGTCCATCCCCGAGGGATCTGCAGCGGACGTTTTTTCCCGGGCGGGCAGGCCGCCGCTGGCCTCCATCCGGCCCTCCTCCGGCCCTCCAGGCCGGCAGGCTCCACCGGAGGCGCCCAGAGGAGGCCCATACGGAGGCCCGCGAGGGACGGCGGGCTCGCGCGCAAGGGGGGGGGGCAGACGGGAGGGCGCGCGGGCTGGAGCGCGGGAGGGCCGCTGGGGCGCCGGGCGGGGCCAGGACGAGAAGGAATAGGTTCCAGAACGCTCTGAGAAGGAACGCTCCTCCTCCTCCTCCTCCTCCTCCTCCTCCTCCTCCTCCTCCTCCTCCTCCTCATCCTCACCGCCACTCCCCAGCCCCAGCGTTCCCGAACGCTCCAGGACGTTCCGGAGCGCTCTAAGAAGGCCGCAGCGCCCGAGACATCCTCCACAGCTTGCCGATTCTCAGAAACTCCCGATGTTAGCCCTCGTCCTGGCTTCGTCTGATCGGGGCGAGGGGGGGGGGGCGGTTCCTCCCTTCCCAGGGCCCGCCTGTCCCCGGGGTGGGGGGCTGGGCTCCTCCCTTCCTTCTCCCCCTCCTCCCTCCTCCCTCCTCGCTCCTTCCTCCTCCCTCCTCCTTCCTCCTCCTTTACAATTACTTAATATGAATACTACTACTCAATATGAATACTACTCTCCCTCTTCCCCTGATGACGTGCTGGGAGTGTTCGACCCCCCCCCCCGCGTACTGTTTTTTACACAGGATTCCCGGGAGTTGGGTTTTCGCTTGCATTTTTTTTTCTTTTTTCAAAATGCTGCTCTCGCTGAGGCGCCGGCCTCATGTTCGGGCCCCGCTCGTTCCGAATCGTGCTCCCGCTGCAGCGCTGGCCTCATTTCCGTGCTTCCGCTCGTTTCGACTCGTGCTCCCGCTGCAGCGTTGGCGTCATTTCCCGTGCCATGCCACGGCATGCAATGCAATGCTAGGTTGATACTAGGCTTTGCGGTGCTCTTCTACGCCATGCCATGCCGTGCTCTACAATGCATCGCGTACCCTTTCGCGATCATTGCCCTGCTCGACATCCGACTGTGCGAGTAGAGAGGGGATCTACGCCATGGTAAGGGATGGGAGGGAGGGGTAGGATGTCAGATATGACGCGAGCGCACCTAGCTTGTCCCCTCCCCTCCTCATCCTCCCTTCTCCCTCCCTCCTCCACCCCTCCTCCCCCTCCTTCGCCTCCTCCTCCCCATCTTCCTCCTCCTCCTCCTCCTCCTCCTCCTTCCCCTCCTCATCCTCCTTCCCCTCCTCCCCCTCTCATCCTTCTTCTCCTCCTCCTCCTCCTCCTCCTCCTCCTCCTCCTTCTCATCCTTGTCTGCCTCCTCATCTTCCTCCTCCGCTCCCTCCTCCTGTTCATCCTCCTCTCCCTCCTTCGCCTCCGGGGGCGCCTCCGCCGAGGAGATGAAGATGGAGTACCAGCCGCGCCTTCAGGTTGGCGGGGGCAGCCTCCAATTCCCGAATCTATAGAAGGCAGGGGCGGCTGGGCCATCGGGTCTTCCCCCCTTGCCCCGCGACCCGTGAGAGCAGGCAAGCGCCCCTCCTCTCGGGCTCTCCACTGGCTCCCTCCCGAGAGGTGCCGAGAACGCGAGGCTCAGCTCCTGACGTCCAGGAGTGATGAGCTCGAGGGGCCCAGCCATTAGAGATGTGGTTGTTGGTCGTTGGTTGCGAGAGACGTTGGTTTATGGTCGGACCCGGGTGTAAGATCGAGGTCGGTTTGGGGAGGTTACCCTCATTCCCTCAGTGTATGTATGTTGGATGTTCATGTGCATCTTGTGGAGGGTACCCTTGAGTGGTCTTATGGCTTGGGGTGTTTTGGCCGGCGGAGGGTTCCATGCTCCTGAAGGATGTTCTTCTGTCCTAGGTCCGGCCGAAGTTGGGACGCCGGATCATGCGAGAGAGATCTCGGTCTATGGCCCCACGGCCCCCCAACGCCCCAGCCTCTTGGGCAACCAGCGGGACCGAAGGCTCGTCCTCATCCTCCTCCTTCTCCTCCTCTTCCTCATCCTCCTCCTCCTTCCCCTCCTCCTCCTTCTCCTCCTCTTCTCCTCCACATCCGCCTCCTCCTCCTCCTTGTCCTCTTTTACCCCTTCCGCCACTTCCTTTTCCGTGGCCATCCTCCTCCTCCTCCTCCTCCTCCTCCTCCTCCTCCTCCCCTCCCCTCCCTGATGGCGTGGAGGGGGAGGGGCAGCGTCAGCAATTCATCACAGCTCAGCTGGTGCCCAGGGTTATCAGCTACAGGCCAGCTTTGTGCGCAAGGCCAGCAGGCACGGGGCATCCGCGGACGATCCGCACCTGTGGGGGCAGGTGGCCTCTTGCTCAACTACGGTGCCGCCCGACTCGCGAATGCGAGGGGCGGGTGCCGAGACACCAGGCGAGAGGGGCTGAGGCACCTCTCGGCCGCCACGGTATATTCGAGGTCTGCGCGACTCCTGGATGTACGCTCGATGGCCGTACTTCACACCGATGCTCCATTTTCTACCCCTCTCTTCTGTACCCCTGCGCCCTCCTCCTCCTCACTTCGCTCGCCTACTCGGCATCCTCGCCCCGCCCTCCTCCCCCTTCCTCCACGCGGAGGTGGAGGGTGAGGAGGAGAGAAGGAGGAGCACCAGTGTAAACCCAAGACCAACTGACGATCTGACAGTAACCCCTTCCTCAAACTTCCTTCTCCATTGGCCCCATACAAGGGTTCATTCTCACTGAGGAAAGTTCCCCGTTGGAAGACAACCGATTGCACATCCGGATTTGTGCCAGAATACCACGCCTGGGACTTCAACGCCGCGAATCACCATTGCTGCTGCGTCTTGACGACCACGAGTCGTGCCAGAGCACAGTTCCTGGGACGTCCACACCGCGAATCGAGTCGATTGCCGCGCAGTGGCACGGTGACACCGTGCCCAAACGCCACCTCTGGGACGTTCGTTAACCATGATCGCCTTTGAGACGGATGCCACTTCTTAAGACGAGGTCCCCGGCACCCAGGCGAGAGCCACATTTTGGAAAGTAGCCGCCACCTCTGGGACGTTCGTTAACCATGCTCGCCTTTGAGGCGGATGCCACTTCTTAAGACGATGTCCCCGGCACCCAGGCGAGAGCCACATTTTGGAAACGAGCCGCCCTCCACCCGTAAAGGTCTTGCCAATTGGCAAGACGAGCGCGCTTTGCGTTGGGGCGAGCCACAATTTGAGAGTGACCCGCCTTCCATCTGTGAATTTCTGGCAGACGATTGCAACGACTGTGTGCGGCGCCCAGGCGAGAGCCACACTTTGGAAATGACCCGCCCTCCATTCGTGGATTTGCTTCAGGTTTGAGACGAATGCGCGCGGCGCTACAGCGAGAGCCGCATGTTGAAAGCGAGCCGCTCTCCATCAGTGATATTGTGGCGAATCCTCAGCTTCAGGATGATACGTGGTGAGGAAGTCTTAGGCGAAACGCCCGGCCCGCCCTTTCGACTGGCCTCGGGGTGCGACAGGGAGGAGTTACTTACCAGGAAGAGGGATGGAGGAAGGGGAGGATGATAAGGGGAGGTGGGAGGAGGAGGGGGGGATAGAGGGGGTAGGGTAATCATTCCTCCTTTTCATGTTTCGCTTAGTTTGCTCCGTGGGGCAGTTCTTGGCGACGCCTCTGCCAAACCAATAATTGCGATCAATAAATGCGAGAAGTATGGGTTCGCTGGCGGGCGATAATCACGCCAGCCCTTTGCCACATCGTGACAGCGCAACGAGGGCACCTAGTTTCACCAAAGGCACCGTCGCCAAAATGCAGATCACCAATTTCAGCATTTCGCAGCCAGGGCATTTTGGGGTGGAGCTGGTCGCCAAAGATTTGTTTGCGGCCGTAAAGAAGTTGACAGTAGGGGGGGCGGGAGTACGGGATAGTGAAGGGATGGAGAGAAGGGGAAGAGGAAGGGGGGAGAGGCTTGGGCTGGTGACCGCGACGTGTGGGGCCTCCCGAATCGCAGGGTGGCGACTTGCAGGGCCGCGGCGGCAAGCGGCGCAAGCGGTTCCCAGACTTCGCGCTGCTGCCCAGCGGCCTCCAGGCGAGCACCCGAATGACCAACGTGCCGATCGGCACCACCCAAACATACAGTGGAGACCCATGCCAAGAAACACTTTGCTTGCCTCCAGGGTGCCCTGGGTGTCTTGGGTTCCGATGGTTTTGCTATGGAGCGCGTGACGTCCCCACACCACGAATCAGTGGACACTCTGGGGTCTCAGGGTTGCGTTTCTTGTGAAAGGTTTCTTGTGGTCGAGCCCCTACTGTACTATCACTACGGGTGCGTCCGCCGCGCAAGGGCGACGCGCACGCCAGGGTATCGTACACTATGTCAGCCAGCGCGAATCCCAAGCAGGGTGTCTCTAGCAATAGATGCGGAGCCATCGATGTGGTGCAATCTACGTTTTACAATCTAGGCTGTGCAGTCTATGTGTTGCAAGCTATGTGGTGCAACTTTCGTTGTGCAATAGATGTGGTACAAGCTGTGTTGCGCAGTATGTGTTGAGCAGTCTGTGTTGTGCAACCTGGGCGGAGCAATACATGTGGTGCAATCTTAGTGGTACAATCTATGTTGTCAACTTTATGTGGTGCAACCGATGTTCCCCTGAACAGTGTTTGCACTTTGGGGTCTTACGTCTTTTCACAGGAACTGGGCCTGGGTGGCGGTCTGGCGGCTCCGTGCTCGCCGTCGTCGCCACGTCGCCGCTTCGTCGCCGCCTGCCGTCTGGGCCTGGGTGGCGGTCTGGCAGCTCCGTGCTCGCCGTCGCCGCCCCGTCGCCGCTTCGTCGCCGCCCGTCGTCGGTGCAATCTATGCCGTGCATTCTTTCGAAGCGGCGACGGGGCGAAACGGCGAGCACGGCCCACGTGAGAGCGGCCACCCGTGCCGCGGAGCGAACTTCCGCTCACCATGGAGCGATGCTGAAAGAGCTCTCCCCACTCGGCCCTCACTTGAAGCTCGGTCGTTCTCGCGTCTGGCGAGAATGGGCATTCGGTTTTGCGGCTGGGAGGTAGCATCTGTGGGGCTAGAACGGGGCTCCGATCCAGGCTAGTGTGCTCGCCCTGCCCAGGACTGCCCAGGCCTGCTGCGATCGCCCACTCCTCCCATGAACTGCGGGCGGTTCGTGGGGATCGGGGGCGGGGGGTGCTTGGAGGGGCTCGTGGGAGGCGTAGGGCGATCGTGTTATGTAAGATCTGCGCGGCCTACGCGCGTCGGCAGGTGCACGGCCTTGGTCGCCCCTGCCGCCCGTCCTTGTCTCGGCCCCGATCGTCGGCTCGTCTGGCTCGATCGGCCCCCGGGGCGCCTGTTGCCTGGAAGAGAGCCCCAGTCCAAAGTGTTTGGGGGGCTCCCCTTCCCCCTCTTTCGGGACTTGTTCGGCGCGGCGCCCAGCGTCGGGCCTGAGGAGGGGGAAAATTCGCCGGGCCCCGAAACCCAGGCGGCATCAGCCTCCTGTTTCGTGGTTGGTCCTGCTTGGTCGGCAGTAGGTTAGGTTAGTCCGGCGTTTGCGGGACTTTCTCTTTGCAGAATCAGAGGATCAGAGGAGGAGGAGGAGTTGCAGGAGGAGGAGGAGGAGGAGGAGGAGGAGTTGCAGGAGGAGGAGGAGGAGGAGGAGGAGGAGGAGGAGGAGGAGGAGGAGGGGGGAGGAGGAGGAGGAGGAGGAGGGAGGAGGAGGGGGAGGAGAAAAAGGGAGAGGAAAATGAGGAGGAGCCAGGAGCGGCCCAGGTCAAGGACGTCACGCCTGGCAGGCCAGGGACGGCGTTGCCGGGGCCCGGCGACACGGTGGCGCTGGCATCGGGCGTCGGAGGGTTTTCGGGAGGACTTCCCTCGTCCTCCTCGTCATCCGCCCTCTTCGCTCTTCTTCGCCCCACCTCCCTCCCTCCTGCTCGCTCCTCCTGCTCCTCCTCCTCCTCCTTCTCCTCCTTCTCCTCCTTCTCCTCCTCCTCCTCCCTCCTCCTCCTCCTCCTCCTCCTCCTCCTCCTCCCCGCCCGCCCCATCCAGCATCCTGCTCGTGCTCCTCCAGCTGCAGCGTCAGCCTGCCGCCGGAATGGACCGGCGGCGGGGCGACCCGGGGGAGCACCCGTGCTGTGGCCCCGCCCGCTCACCCTGGAAAGGCCCAGGACCGTTGGGCCCAAGAATTTGGGCACGAACGGTTGAGAGAGGGAGGGAGAAAAAAAAACAAAACAACGAAAAGAGACGGAGACAGCCCCTTTTATCTAGTGAACGGCTACACATCCTGACCACAAGCAGGCCCAAACCTCCTGGCGAATCGGCACGACACCGCCAGAGGCTGTCCGTTGTTGTCGGCCTTTGCTGGCCGCTGCCAGGCTCCTGCGCACTCGACGAGAAGACCCGTGATGATATGCCAGTTCCCGAGGAGGGTGTCAAGGGATCCGGGGACCGGGGTCCCACAACCGTGTGGTGACAGACCGGGCGGCGACCTCGAAATCCGCAGAGACCTCACCGCAGGGTCCGTCACCACACGGCGCTGGGACCTCGGAGGTCCCAGCAGTTGCCCGCGAGGCTCTCGGAGAACCACCCTAGTCCCAAAACCGTGCGGTGACCCCGCACCCCCACCGACTCGCCACGTGGCGCGGTCACCACACCGTTTGGGGGCCCCCGAGTCTGGGGACTGGCGATTTGAAAGTCTTGAGCCGGAGGCAGTGGTTCCCACCGTTTCGGACTTAACCGTGTTCGGAAGTCTTTACGCCAGCGTCACAAGCATCAGTTTGTGTTCAACTCTGTTGCCTTCTGTACGGGGCCCAGTAACGGTAGCGTTTCAGCATCGGTCCCGATTGGAAAAAACACGTGCGAACTGTTTATATTGGCTTCTCTGTATGAGCCCCGAGCCCGGTTACGTGAAGCAGTTGGGGACACTTGTGTTGCACTGGCCTGTTGAGGTTCGTTTACCTCCTCTCTTTCTCGACCATCCTGTGGTGTTGGGTCCTCGTTCCTCCAGCCTCCTTCCTCCCGCCTCCTCCCTCCTCCCATCCCTGCCTCTGCCCTGGGCATGTCTCTGTTGCGGCGCAAACAGTGCAACACTTCGTGGCCCCGTAGGGAGCTGCACCGAAGGCCCCAGCGGCAGGGTCCACATGGCGGCGCCGCCCCATGTGGCGCGTCCTCACACGGTTTGTAGCCCCATAGTGAGCTCCACCGAAGGGCCCAGTAGCAGGATCCGCATGGCGGCGCCGCCCCATTTTTGCGCACCCGTCACACGGTGCGTGGCCCCATAGGGGGCTCCACCGAAGTCCCCAGTGTCGGGACGACTGACATGAATACGGAAAGAATGGGTACAATGCCCAACAGCAGTTCCTGCTCATTTTGAAAAGGACTCGCTGTCCGTGCCGCCGCGGCCTGTGTCTCTTTGAGACAGAAGGCCGCCTGCCCAACAGTGGCCGCTGTTGGTTTGGGACAACATTTGTTGTTGGGCATTGTATTCATTTTTTCCGTACCCATTTCGGGCGTCCAAACAGTGGCAGGGTCCACATAGCGGCGCTGCCCCATTCTGGCTCACCCTTCACACGGTTCGTGGCCCCATAAGAGACTCCACCGGAGGCCCCAGTGGCAGGGCCCACATGGGAGCGCCGCCCCGGCCCACCCCTCGTGGCCCCGTAGGGGGCTCCACCGAAGGCCCCAGTGTTGGAGGCCCGCCAGTGTAACCCCCTATGACAGAGGAGGAAAAAGAACCGACCGATACCGCTACCCTTCATCGCTTTTGCCCTTTTGGGGCTTCATGGGAGGCTCTCGTCGCCACGGCTGGATTCGCCTCGAAATCCTGGTCAGAACGAGAACGGGAGAGGTCTGGGGATTAGCGGTATCGGTACCTCTTGATTTCCTTACTGCGGGACACAATCCGCGTGAGGGCTGTGCCGAAATAGGCGGAGAGCCGCATGCTGGGGCCCGAGACGTGCGCGGGGTGTTCCGAAAAGGGCAGGGGGCGGCATGCGTCCGTGCCCACTGGGGCCGCAAGTGCGGCTGCAAGCAGGCACCACGCGGGACAGTGTCGGGCCGTTCGCCCCCCCCGCCACTGGTGGTGTGGGGGGGGCTGGGATGCATAAAGATTTCTCTGTGATCAACTCTGCCCACTACCCCTTCGCCCTCGTCGTGACCGTCATCTTTTTTTCTAATCCTTCTCCTCTGCTCGGTGGTGTTGTCGTGGGAGGGCTACACGATCAACTACTTTGGGAGGCCCTATGAGACGAAAACGCTGCAGGATATGTCGAAGGTGCAGGTTGAACCCCTCAGGTTCAAGGTGGGCGACGGGACCGTGATCCCAGCCATCGACGAGGCTGTCCGAGGCATGCGCGAGGGCGGGGTGAGGCAGCTCATCGTGCCAGTGGAGCTTGGCTACGACCAGGAAAAGAAGCTGCAACCTCGCCCGTCCACGTTCTCTGGCCAGCGGGCACTCGACTTCGTAATCGACAACAAGGGTGGGCTCATTGATAAGACGTTGCTGATCAACCTCGACCTGAAGAAGGTCTACGCTGCGGAGTGACGCCTCGCCGATCCCTCTGGGCCTCTGGAGCCTGGAGCACGTCACGCTGCGAAGACAAGCCGCGCCGCCCCTCTGATCTCTGCAGGCTCCAGACATGCCAGAAGTTCTAGGCGGGGATCTGTTCACAGCCACCGCCGGGGGGATCGATCTTCGGGGACCTCGGCAGGCGGTGGGAGGTGGACAGACTTGGGCCCTGAGGGGGGCAAATAGATCCATATCCACCGCCTGCTGACGAGCCCGAGGATCGAACTTCCAGGCGGTGGTCATGGACAAGTCCTCGCCCCGCTGCAAACGTCCAGAAGCCGTGGCGGCGCGCCAGGGGGGGGGGGGGGCAGGCAGGAGGGGACGGGCCATCTCAGCAGGCTCGGGCGGCCTCTGGCCTTTGGGGAACTTCCCAAGCCTTCTCCGAAGCCCTGCCGCCTTCTGAGAGGGCCTGCCCCCCCCCCCTCGCTGCCCCCCCTCGGCGCGCCGCGGACCCGAGAGTGCTCCTTGTCGTCTCGACTTCGGGCCATGAAGGGGGTCTCGTGTCGCCATTCGGGGCGATCCCGGCACCCCCAGAAGGACGCTCTCGGCGAGGCGCAGCTGCTAGAGAGCATCCCGAGGCTGGAGACATCATGCCTCCGCCTTCCTCACTTCGACAAAACGACGCTACCATCATTTCAAATGTTTGAAAACGTGACATGTAGCGTGAGTATCGGCGCGGCTCGGAAAACAGCACGTCGGCGCGTTGGAATCATCGCACCTCGCACTTCCCATCATCAAACGTGTACCGGTTTGTACAGATGTGATGCGGGCGCCCAGGCTTAAGCGGGCGCCCGAATCGCCCGAACGTGGACGTCCGGTGGGGGACATGGAGGTCGAAGTGAATGCCGAGAGGTTGCAAGCGTGTCCGCGGGCTTGGCTTTGGTTTCTAGCCCACGCCCGTTGAGATCGGATTGGCCCCCTTATTTGGTCTACGGAAGCGTGCCCGCGAGCGTGCTTCGGCGCACGGGCATAAGGCGGGCAGGGGTGGCCGCCTGCCGCTCGTCGCGCCAGTTGGTCCGTCGCGCTCTGCGCGGCGACGGCGTGGCTTGTGGCCCCCTTGGCAGGGCGGTGGGGGGGCGGGGTCGAGTTGGGGGGGTGGCCAGGGGAACCCGGCGTGACTGCCGCGCCCAGTGTAAAGCCGGCTGCATGATGACGATTCCGATGTAGCAATTTGCGCGAAAACGCAGCATCAAGATAACAATGAAGAAAGCAGTGGGCGACTTCGTGGGCATCTGGGCTGTTCGCGAAGCCTCGATGCGAGAGAACCGGCGAGAACCGACAGAAACGCCCAAAACCTTTTTGCCAGGCGGGGGTTGATCCACATCCACAGGCTGGGAGTCGTCGCCCCCATCTCGATGCGAGCCTCCCGCTCCCGCCTCCTCATTCGTTGGTCTGGCTCGCTCCGCCCTCACTCTTTTTTGTTGTTCTCGCTCTCTCTCTCTCTTTTTTTTCTCTCTCTCTCTCTCTTTTTTTTTTTGTTCTCTCTCTCTCTCTCTCTCCTATGTATATATCTATATGTATTCCTCTCTCCTGCACCCCCTGCCCGCTCCCCTCCTCCTGCCCGCGCGCGCGGCGAGGGGGAGGGATACAGGGTTGGAGGAGGCGGGAGGGAAAGAGAGGGGTGCAGGGCAAGCTAGGTGCGCAAGCCTCGTACCTGACGTCCGACCCCTCGCTCCCATTCCTTACCATCGCGTACACCTCCTCTCTATTCTCACAGTCGGATGTCGAACAGGGCAATAATCCCGAGAGAGTTCGCGATTCATGGTATGACACGGCATACTATGGCATAGGAGAGCACGGCCACAGCCGACGTCGCCGCGTCGAGAACGCGACCCACGTCGACAGCTAGGTCAGAGGGAAACCAGACATGACAGGATGGCAAAATGGACGGTTTGGAAAGCGGGAAGCGCAACTTTAGATCAGCGTTGCAGCGGGAGCACGATTACGAAGGACCGAACCCGCGGAGACCAGACCAGCGCTGCAGTGAGAGCACGAATTTGGAAAGCATGGAGGCGTGGAGCCGAAGCCGACGCTATATCAGGAACGTGATCTGGAAAAACAGAAACAATGAAATGAGGTCAGCGCTGCAGCGGGCACATGATTCGGAAAGGCTGAGGACGGGAAGCTGGAGCCAACGCTGTAGCGAGAGCGCCATTCTGACAAGCTGAACACGTCCGGAGTGTAAAAACACACACATGGGTGTGCGACCCGGCGGTATCCTGGAACAGAAATACGCGGAGGAGGCCAAGACACCTCACCGTTGCTTCCGGGGGAGAGGAGAGTCGTATTCCTATTGTGTAGTGATGCAGGAGGAGAGCAGCCGGGGAGGAGTAGTGGAAGGAGGAGGCGGAGGACGAGCAGTGTAAACCCAATATGCATCAACGATTTTGAAATAAACCCTCCCTCCAAGCTCCCTCTCCATAGGCCCCTACAAGTGTTCATTTCCACTGAGGGAACTGTTTTTTGGGGAGATATTCGTTTGAAATCCCTGAAGCGTGTCAATGCACCATTCTCGTGATTCCAACGCCACTATGTAACATGACTGTTGCGTTGTGACGATCCGGAATCGTGCCACATCACCATTTCCTGGACTGCAACACCGCGAATCAACGTAATTGTTGCGACGTCACAGCCCTGAGTCTTTCCAAGACACCACATCTTTCGCGCTGACCAGTGGAATCCGTAACACTCTTGCAACTGTTTAAGACGAGTGTGCACGGCGCTCAGGCGAGAGTCACATAGCGCAAAGGAGCCGCATTCAATCCGTTTGTATCCGACAGATGTTTTAATACAAATGGCGCGCGGCGTTTAGGCGAGAGCCACATATTGAAGGGAGCCGCCTTCAATCCGTGAAATCCTTGCAGTGTTTTAGAGACAGGTGTGCGCGGCGCTCAGAAGAGAGCCACAGTTTGAAAAGGAGCCGCCCTCCATCCGTGAAGCTCTTGCATGTTTCAACGAATGTGCTCGGCTCTACTACAAGAGCCACACTTTGAAAACGAAACGCCCTCAATCCGTGAAGCCCTTGCAATTTTGCTGCGCGAATGTGCTCGGCGCGATGGCGGGAACCGCATTTCGAAAACGACCCGCCCTCAATCCGTGAAGTTCTTGTACAATTGGAACCGATGCGCGCGGCGCTAAGGCAAGAGCCACATGTTGAAAACCATCCGCCTTTCATTTGCGAATTCGTTGTCAACCTCTCAGCGTCGGGGTCATAATTAGCCTGGAAGTCTCGGGCGAAATGCCTGGCCCGCCCGTTCGACCGGCCTCGGGGTGCGACAGGGAGCAATTCTTCAGGAGGAAAGGAATGGACGGAGGTGGAGGGGGAGAGCAGGAGGGAGGGAGGGAGGGGAGGGAGGGCAAGCTAGGTGCGCTCGCGTCATATCTGACGTCCTACCCCTCCCTCCCATCCCTTACCATGGCGCTGATTTTCTCTATCCGCGGACGCGTGTCGTAGCGGACCTGTGGCTCCGCGCGCGCGTGCGTAGTGGGTGGTGGTGCACGTGCGTGCGTGCGTGCGTGTGTGCGTGGTTGTCGTGGTGGTGGTGGTGGTGGTGGTGGTAGTGGTGGTGGTGGTGGTGGTGGTGGTGGTGATGGTGGTGGTGGTGGTGGTGGTGGTGGTGGTGCTGGTGGTGGTGGTGTTGGTACTGGTGCTGGTGCTGGTGGTGGTTGTGGTGGTGGTGGTGGCGGTGCGGCGCGGTGGTGGCGGGCGGATGGGCGCGCGAGAAAAAGGCCCGCGCTGGGGCGAGAACGCCATCCTGAACGACGGAGGCCAAACACCGATCCGAAAATGAGGCCCACGCTGCAGCGGGAGCATGATTCGGAACGATTCGGGAGCAGAAATGAGGCCGGCGCCTCAACGAGAGCAGCATTTTGGGAACAAATGACGCCGACGCCTCAGCGAGAGTCGTTTCCCGGGATTTCCCGGGCATTTTGTGTGTAAAAAACAGTGCGCGGAGGGTGCGCGGCCATCACCCGGACGCCATCAGGGGAAGAGGGAGAGCATTTTCATATTGAGTAATTGTAGAGGGAGGATGAGGAGGAGGAGGAGGATGCGGAGGAGGACGAAGAGGAGGAGGAGGAGGACTTGAGCTTGAGGTGATCTGGCTTCGGGGCGCCCGTTGGTGCGCCCAGTCTCCGGGAGTCCCTGGCCTCCGACGCGTTGACTTTCCCGGCGCTGGGCCCCCGCGAGTCCCGACCCTCTGCCCGGGGCTGGCCCTGCGCCACGAGCCTCCTCCGACGTTCCACGTGGGCACGGCGAGGGCCCCAGGAGGCCGAGCACGGCGAGGAACGCTCGAACGCTCCGAGGCGTACAGTGGGAGGTCTGGCCGGGAGGAGGAGGAGGAGGAGGAGGAGGAGGAGGAGGAGGAGCACTTCATGGCGCGGCAAACAGCGGAAACAGCGGAGGAGGAGGAGCAGGAGGAGGTGGAGGAGGTCCTCATCCCATCCCACTCCCAGCAGGAGGTGGAGGAGGTGGAGCAGGAGAGGGAGGAGGGGGAGGCGGTGGAGGAGGTGGAGGAGGAGGAGGAGGAGCAGGAGGAGGTGGAGGAGGAGCAGGAGGAGGAGCAGGAGGAGGAGGAGCAGGAGGAGGTGCAGGAGGAGGTGGGGGAGGTGGGGGAGGTGGATGACCCTCATCCCACTCTAGCTGAGGACCCCGGCCCCCTCACCCTCCAGCCGGGCGGACTCGCGCAGCGTGCCCCCAGGGGTTCTGCCCGGCGGCGCCAGCGAGCGAGAGTTCGAGCTCGTCGTGGGAGAGGGGTCGCCGGTATATCTGTTTACATGCGTGTATTCATAATCATAGACTTGCAGAGAAAGAGAGAGAGAGAGAGAGAAAAAAAAAAAACAAAAAAGTTAGTGAGGAAATTCCTTCAACTCGGCTTTGAGTGACGTCGAAAAGCCGCGTAAACAATCTTCCCGAATCGGGTCGGACGAACGGGGAGTGTGAGATCTGCTGCACGCTGCTGGTTTGGTCCCCGCCGCCCGGCGCCTTCCTCGACTTCTGCGGTGCCTTTGGCGCCATAGGGCGCCGGGAAATCCGGCGATGCGTGAGCTGATTCGCGACCTCTCCCTTGCCATCCCCCGTCTCTACCGACCCGCGAGAGGGCCGGCACGCAGTAAAACGGATCCCGAGTCCCGAGGGTCGTTTGGCCGACGTCGGCCTCCACGGGGAGGCCCTGTCAGGCCCCGGGGTGGTCGGTTCGTGAGGAGGAGCTGGTGCCCAGAGGCAGCCGTTGAGTTCCAGGACCCGTGGCGTACCCTCCGGACTTCTTCCCCTCGTGCCACGGGGTGGAGAGGCGGAGCGAGGAGGAGGAACAGGCGGAGGAGTTCCCGTCCTTCCCTTCCGCCGACGACTCATGTGCACCGTACCGAGTTGGCGTCTCCCGAGGCGTCGTCGATCCTGGACTCGGTCCAGGAATGGCACGGTGCATAGCTTTCCAGCCCTCCGAGCCGAACAACTATGCGCCGTACTCCGTTGGAGTGGAGCATGCAGGGAGTCCAAACATGGTGCGGTGCATGGGCGCCTTTCACGTACCTCCCTCTCAATTTTCCCCTCCTCGACGTAGAGGGTGGCGCGTGCCCCAGGTTGGGACCTCGGGCAGTACTCCAGACTTCGGGGTAGCCATGGGGTCAACTTCCCAGGCGTTTCGGATCCAACAATCTGGATAGCCTGTGGGCCATCCTGACTGTTTGGACGTAGTGGGCCCCAACGGATCTTCTGGTTCTCTCCGTACGTACGGCGTTGACGCGCCAGCGACGCCAGCGAAGGCGTTCAAGGTTGAAGTCTGTGACGCGGGAGAACGTAGGGACGCAACCTTGAGCGATCGGGGCCGTCATCGATTCAAGGTTGAACGACCGACGCGCTGTTAAAAACCTATGCGCGCGCCGACGCCGCACGAAACTACTTGACGTGGCGCGGGGCCGCATGGCAGCCACACCGCCGCTGGCCCCTGCGAACCCGCAGGTGCCCAGCGACTTCAGCGTCATTATGGGCAGCCTGCGGGGGGGGGGTCTCCGAGGTAGGTCAAGGGCCAAGGGCAACGTTAGGAGCGGATGGACTCAGGGGCAGCGTCGGGGCCTGATGTTTTCATGGGTTTCCGATGGATTTCAGAATGCGGGGTGGTTTCCATCAGCTGCGCGTCGTCGACAGCGTCCCTGGTTTCAGAATCGTCCCGAACGGCCGCCAGAGGCCCGAGTTCTGGCCCGAAAGCCATGCAGAACCCAGGCGACAGCAGGGGAGTGGCGCGGGGGGATGCATCGAGCCCCAATCGCCCATTCATCGCCGATGGGGGCCCGATAGCCCACCCCGCCAAGGAGCGTGCGAGCTCCCGATGCGGGGTCTGTCGCCGATCGCCGATCCATCAGCAATGCGTCGCCGATTCAAGCTCGGTGTTTCCCCACCACCATGAGCGGGTCCCCCCCGATCGTTCCCCCTCGCGGGGGGAGGCGGGAGGAGG
The DNA here is from genome assembly GCA_963575745.1 of Prorocentrum cordatum. Taxonomy (NCBI): domain Eukaryota; class Dinophyceae; order Prorocentrales; family Prorocentraceae; genus Prorocentrum; species Prorocentrum cordatum. Next base: position 92,027 of record CAUYUJ010001403.1, read on the forward strand.
GACCCGCTGCAGTCAGGACGCCGGAGAACGGGCCAGCTGGCGGAAACAGAAAAAGGAATGCCAGCTCGGGCTCGGAAGGGGCCTGGGCTCCGCGGAAGTCGCGGCCCAGGCAGGGCGGGAGGGAGGCTTTGTTCCCGTCGTCGGCGGCGGGGCAGAGGCAGTGCGCTCCGGCGTGTGGCTGTTCGGGGCAACCTGAAGCCGAATTGTCTGGCGTGCAAGAGGGAGGCAGAAGGCGAGGGTGGCCGCGCGGGGGGAGGGGGAGGAGAAAGACTTCGACTGGGGTGCACCGCGGGCAGCCTGCAGTAACGCAGAGCCGCTTCGGCCTCGCACCCCCTGGCAGAGGAGCTGGCAGATCACAGCCACAAGCCCCGATGTCACATGCGTGCTGCATTGCCACCGCCAGGTCGATCCGTGGCACGAACCCATGAGGCACCGCCTTTCGCCACTTCGGCACGACGCCCGCATCCCAGACGTCCAGCGTCGTGATCTGTTCACAACGAAGATCCCCCCGCCTCGACCCGTTGCCTGTGGCTTGATTTCAATGCTGCCCTGGGGCCTGGTGAGGCCGCCGGGAGGCCGAAAACTCACACCCTTTCCCTGTTGTTTTTTCGTGGGCTCGAGGAGGTCTTGGACGTGAGTGGGTTTCCTCCCTCCGAGCGGCCCGCTGTGCCCCAAGATTCCTCGAACGGCCGATCGGGACGATGCCCAGCAGCTGCCCGGCCAGCAGTGGCCTGGCCAGCAGGGGCCCAGCGCCGATCTGAGAAATCCGCGCGGACCTCCGTTTTTTGTTTGAATATGTTAATTTTTGTTCCCCTAAAAATTGGTCCTGCGTGGGGAATGGGTCGAGACTTCCGGGGAACCCGTATTGACACAAAGTCATGACATCGGATCTTCGGGAATGTCTCGCCCCTTGCAGCCAAGGCGCTGAGGTCTGAGGAGCAGTTCGGGTTCGGGGGGGTCTCGCCGCTCCTTGGGTTCTCCCGTTGTTTTTTCCCTGGCGCTCCGCGCGCACTGCAGGCGCCTTCTGGGGAGCAAAGGTGGGGCTTCGTTCTTCGCGTGGCGTTCTTGACTGTACTTCCACACCCAAATCCAGGCGGATTGACTTTCCCAATGTCGGTGTCCGTGGCTTCGTCTTCTGAAGGCCAGCTTGGGGCCCCTGGGCAGCAAGGATTGAACATTCCACGCGTTTGTTGGGTCAAACTGGGATTTCGTTTCTTCTGGTACAGCATTCCTTGTGGTATTAGCGTGGCTGTGCGGAATGTGCTGCATGTCGTTTGTTTCGGCGCAGCCGCCAGGGTCTTTCTTCGACGCATGGCCTCCACCAGAACCATGGAGGCTTTCTGCAAGCTAGATGTAGGCAGTTGGTTCGCTAACCTTCAGTTTTTGTCCTGCTACCTATATCGACAACACATTGAAAGAGCAATGCGTAGGTTTCCCGCTGGCTTGAACCTCTGGGGCCCCAGGGGCTCCCAGAGGCCTCAGAGGCTTCTGGAGGCCCAGAAAGAGCTCCAAACATCAAACTTCTTCATTCCTCGGGCCTCGAGGAATGAGGAGGAGGGGGAAACGGAGGAGTGCCTAGATCCCCGACGCCCTTTTTCGTTCAACACGCTGCAGCCGGACCTTTAGACAATTTCACGGGGGGCGGCTTTCATCCTGGACAGTTTGTTGATGGCCTTGGCGCCCGACATCGGCCTCCAGACCTCGCAATTTGAGACATTCCATGGAGCCGACGCCCTTTTCATTCCCATCTTCTCTCTGCCATTCTCTAGCGTAGCGTTCTCGACGGTGTGGCAGAGCTGACCTCGGGCCGCAGGCGAGAGGCTGCCCAACAGCCTGTACTACCTGATGGTGGATGGCATCATCTCGTCCAAGCTTCCGCAGGCACGAGGGGGAGGATGGGAGGGAAGGGCATGAAGATATGCATTTCACCTCTCTCTCTCTCTCTCCCCCTTTCTCTCTCTCTCTCTCACTTTCTCTCCATCTCTCTCTCTCTCTCTCTATTATTCCTCCCTTTATCTCTCTCTTGTTCTCTCTCTCTCTCTCTTATCTCTCTTTCTCTCCTGTCTCTCTCTCTCTCTCTCTCTGCTGTGCGTTTTGTTCCCAACCCTCATGTGTCGAGTTGGGTCCTCGTTTCGAGTCCGCAGCGCCGCTCTCCACCTCTTCCCGCTGCCCCCTCCCCCTATCTTCGTCCTTCTACATGCCTCAGCCCCCGCATGCCCATTGCGGCACACCCCTAACGCGCCTCTTGGCCTCATAGGGAACTCCGGCTCAGCCCCGAGCGGCAGGGTCCGCATGGCGCACCCGCCCTCACTTCGGCACACCCCTCACGGCGCGTGGCCCCGCAGGATACAGTCGGGGCCCTGAAGAAGGAACCCTTTTCGTTGGGGAGGGGCTCGGTGTTCCTTGATTGTTCTGCAGTTTGTCTCCGGTTTTCCTGAGATTTTCCATGGGAAATCGAAGTTCAACTTGTGGGAGAAAGGGGCCTCGTTCCTTATTTAGGGTTCCTTGGGTCAACGCCCCGACGGATAGCCTCACCCAAGGCCCCAGCGATAGGGCCTGCACGGCGCACCCGTCCTCAATCTGGCACGCCTCTCACGCGCTCCGTTGCCTGGCAGGGACTCCACCGACGACCCCAGTGGCAGGGTCCGCATGGTGCGCCCACTCTCACTCCGGCACGCCCCTCGCACGGCTCGTGGCCTCACAGGGAGCTCCACCGAAGGCCCCAGTGGCAGGATCCGCACGGTTTGCCCGCTCTCTATTCGGCACAACCCTTGTATTGTTCGTGGCCCCACGGCCCCCACAGGCAGCTCCACCGAAGACCCCAGTGGAAGTGTCCGCATGGCGCACCTTCCAATTCGGTACACCCCTCCCACGGTCCGTGGCTCCAAAGGAAGCTCCACCTAAGGCGTCCTCACAACTGCAGATGGTTGGGTCTTTCGTCAGGCTAACTTCTCTTCTTGCTTCCGGCGCCTTCTGGAGGCTTTGGGCTTCCGGCGGGAGGGAGAGGAGGAGGGGGGAGAGGAGCAACGGGAGGAGAGAGGTTCTGAATTTCTTTTCCTAAACAGATGGTTTGTATGGGCCTAACATACTTCATGTAAAGAACGAGTAGGTGGATTGCCAGAACAGGAATCGGGCGGGCGACGTTGTCTCCCGTTGCCTCCCGTTGTCTCCCATTCTCTACCGCTGTCGGTGTCCGCATTTATGTTTGCTTGTCTCCATCCCTATCCCCAATGTCTGACATTGTCTCTCTCCCCTTGTCTCCTGTCGTCTATCCATGTCTCTATGTTTGTCCCTCTTCCTCTATCACTATGCCTGTCCCCTTTAATCCTGTCGTATACTCCCATCGCCCTCCCGACCCCCATCTTTATCCCTATACCCTATACGTCGCCGCGCCGTTTGTCCCGACGCGCGGCCTTGCTTCTTGGGGAGGGCGCCTCGGCCACCAGGGCAAACGCCGCCTCGGACACACACACACACACACACACACACACACACACACACACACACACACACACACACACACACACACACACACACACACACACACACACACACACACACACACACACACACACACACACACACACACACACACAACACACAACACACACACACACACACACACACACAACACACACACACACACACACACACACACACACACACACACACACACACACACACACACACACACACACACACACACACACACACACACACACACACACACACACACACACACACACACACCACACACACACACACACACACACACACACACACACACACACACACACACACACACACACACACACACACACACACACACACACACACACACACACACACACACACACACACACACACACACACACACACACACACACACACACACACACACACACACACACACACACACACACACACACACACACACACACACACACACACACACACACACACACACACACACACACACACACACACACACACACACACACACACACACACACACACACACACACACACACACACACACACACACACACACACACACACACACACACACACACACACACACACACACACACACACACACACACACACACACACACACACACACACACACACACACACACACACACACACACACACACACACACACACACACACACACACACACACACACACACACACACACACACACACACACACACACACACACACACACACACACACACACACACACACACACACACACACACACACACACACACACACACACACACACACACACACACACACACACACACACACGCACATACGCACATACGCACATACACACACACACGCACACACCACGTTTCGTAGCCCCACATGTAGTCTCGAACCCCTCCCAGGGTCCATCCTGACACGTTTTTAGAGCCGGATGCAGCCATGGCGAAGAGGAGCCTCCACGAGGCCCAAGAAGGACAAGACGGCATGGAGGGCCGGCGATGTCTCGACTGCCCCTCCTCCTCATTCTTCCCGACGGCACCGAAGCACGAAAGCTGCAGCGAGGCATTGAATTCAATAGAGGAGGAAGACGAGGAGGAAACGAAGGAGCAGGAGGAGGAGGAAGAGGAAGATGAGGGAAGCCTTGCGAGAGTGGATCAGGTGCCGCGCACACACGGCGCCCTTCCATCACAGCGGAAGTCGATCAGGTTCCGCCCACACCCGGGTGATAGGTACGCCCGTCGGTTCCGGTCCCGCGTCACCCGCCTTCTTGGTAATATACACTAATTACGCAGGTGCTGTGAGCACCGCACCGCGCCGCGTTCCTCCTTCTCCTCCTCTTCCTTCTCCTGTCCACCCGTGCCTCCCATTCCCAGTCGGGTGTCGATGCCGAGGTGAGGAGGAGGTTGATTGGCCTTCTTGCACTCTCGTCTCCTCCTCCCTCCCCTCCTGCCCTTCCTCCTCCGCGCAACTGAGGCCTCGTGCCGTCCCGTCGCAGGGGCCGCGCTGGCGCGGGCCTTGAAGTCCTCGTCGTCGTCGCCCTCCCCACCCTCGTCCTCCTCGTCCTCAGTTCCTCGTTGTCCTCCTTGTCCTCGTCGTTATTCTCCTCCACCAGCTTGCCTTCTAAGCAACTCCTTCCTGTTGCGCCCCCAGGCGTGTCCATAGGGCGGGTCGGGCGGGTCGCCTGAGACTTCTTCGCCATGTATGAATCCGACGCTTAGATAATGAGAACAGTTTCGCGGATGGGGGGCGGGTGGCTCTCAGTATCATATTCTCGCCTTGGCGCCGCGCACATTCGTTTTCAACGTTCGCAACAGTTTCACGAATGGAGGGCTGGACGTTTTCAAACTGTGGCTCTCGCCGTGGTGCAGCGCACATTCGCTTTACAAGGTTGCACCAGCTTCAACGACATAGGGTGAGCAATTTTCAAAATGTGGCTTCCGCATAAGACCCGAACGCATCCGCCTTCAAAGCTTGCAACAGGCTCAAGTATTCCGATTGCCGAAGCCTCAGGAACGGTATCCCGGTACGGTTTAGAATTCTCATGTCATGACATTCACTAGGGCTCGCGGCGCTGACGTCTCAGACGCGTCTCGGGTTTGCGCTGGTCCTCATACTCTTCCCCCTAGGGGGCGTTTGCTCTTCTTCCTCCCTCGTCCGTCGCCAGATGTATGGCGATGGTGGCGCGCTCTGCCCTTCTGGATGTGGTGGAGCTTACGCATCGATACAGTTCACACACGCAGCCACCAAGCACGTGTTGCCCCGAGGGACGGTGCAACTCCTTGGCAAAATCCGCGTGATCGTGTACCCGATCGCTATGAAGCGGAGGTTCCTGAGCCGTCTCTTGACAATTCCCTTGGCATGGTGCAAGGGTTTCAAGTTGACGCGTGGCTTCAACGGAGTACTGGGTCTCGTTATCATCGCCTTCGTGGTGCTGTCGCAGCGGCTGGGGGGCGGGCCTGTCGCCAGAAGAACGGCACATTATTTCTCAGCACAACACATGCTACGGGCGTGCCCAACGCGTTGCCGCCTCCGCGTGGGACGGTCTGTTCGGACATGCTTAGTGTGGGGTGCTCGTCAATAAACGGTGTATGTTCCCATCGCAGTGGTTCATCGGCAAACGTCGTTGCCTTGCGCGAGTCGGTGTAGGCTCTGGTCAGCACGATCTCAGACTCGCAGGCGGTTTGCCCTGTCTGGGTGGCGGGTATCTGCGAGTTGCGGGCCTTCATATATCATATGGCGTTTCTTCCTTTTCTGCATGGTGTGCCCCCGGATTCTTCAGTATCGCCGCTTGTCGCGAACGATAACGCAAGCGTTTGGCACGACCTCGACTTCGAGACGGAGGTGTGGTTTTCCGAGGGGCTCGAGTGTACTGATGCCCTCGGCGACCTCCTACATCGTGTGTCGTCATCGACGGTGGTGGCGCGCCACGTCTCGTACCCCTCGCCCCACACGAAGAACACCAAGCTCCGAGAGTTGCACACCACGCTTCACTGGGAGCGCGCAAAGCCGCACGGGAACGACAATCAAGCTCCACGAGCAGAACTCCAAGTTCCACGGGAGGAACACAGCATTCCGCATGAAGAGCACAACATCCAGCAGGAATAACACCAAGCTCAATAGGACGACTTTCAATCCCTAATACGTTATTGTTGCTCTGCGCGGGGAACACTTAGCTCCATGGGTAGAGCTCCAACCTTAACACGAAGAACACAATCCACCTCTCGAAAAAATGCAAGCTGAAACAACCAGCCCCAAATGATGCACACCAAGCTCCACCCAGCGAACACCAATGCCCACAGGAAGAGCACCACAGGTCCACGAGACGAGCACCACACTTCGCAGGACGAGCAACGTGCCAACATGCCCTGCGATCTGAACACCATGCTCCACAGTCAGGAGAGGAAAAAACACACAGACACAAATAATCGTCGATTCCCAGGAAAATAGGGGAAAATATGGGAAGTGTGGGGGAAGACGGAAACCCAGAAAATATGAGAAAATATGGGGACAATGTTTATTTGTGTGTATTTGTTTGTGTGTCCCAGTTCCTCTTCACACAGACCCTGCGCTGAGCTCCTCACGTTGTGCCCCAGGCCGCGCTGCTGGCAGGCATCCTCCGGCGACAGCATCCCGGGCGTCGGTGTCCCCGGCCCCCGCGGCAGCGCGCGGCTCCTCCGAGGCGCGGGGGCCCTGCGCTGCGGGCCTCTGCGCCTCCGCGCCCCCGCCCGACGAGCCCCCCGGGGCCTCCCGCGCGCCCCCCGCGGAGTCGGCGTGCCGGCGGCCCTCGGAGCGCTCTCCGCGCTCCTCCTGGGATGCGCCACGCGTTGTCGGGGGCGGAAAAGAGGGGGGTGATGACTAGGGGGTCATGATTTGCACCCCCCCCTCTTGGACACCCCCTCTTGGCCGCTCCCGACGTTGCGGGGAGGGCACGCCACGCTCCACGAGCAGAGCGCCGTGGCCCACGCGGAGGGCGCCACGCTTCACGGGAGCAGTCACGAGCCCCCCCCCCCCCCCTGGAAGAGCATCATTGGAGAGGACACCAGGCTCCCGTGGAAGAGCAACGAGCTCCACGGAAAGCCCACCAGAACACACACGGAGCCTCGCGGGAGTAGGACCCAAAACTCCTCAAGCCGAGCGTCCAGCCCCACGGGGAGACCGCCAGGCGCCATGAGAGGCGAACAATTTGCCCATTGAGTTGATCGCGAGGAGCGCCATTCTCGCGGGGCGCTTGTGCGTCTGCTTCCCACGGGCGCCCTGCCTGGCGGCGCGGGCGTCCTGCCCGCGATGTTCTATCTCGGACTCGGCCTGGCTTGCGACGGCATGCTGCTCACGCGATGCGACGCGCTGGGTTGAGCCTTCGGGGATGGGGGCAATACAACGCATCTTCTTTGACCCCTTGGCATTTGAGGCAGCCCCGCGCGACGATGGACGATCATCCTAGACATCATCACCGGAATCGTCGGCAAGCTTCCGAGCGCGGCCATGCGGATCATCAGCAGAAGGCCGACTTCCGAGCACCACTGGCCAACCGTCTTGTACGGGTCTGGCTCCAGACTCGAATGGGTGCCTCGCTCAGTCTTTTTTCTCGGGCGCGATCTGCGTTTGCTCGCTGACGGTTTCGAGGATGCGCTTCCACAGTCCTTCATCGGCGACCTTGCGAAACCGATCGCGGTCTCCGAGCCCGCTATTCCCGACGGCGTTGCCGTCGCCGCGACCTGACGGCGCAAAGCGGCTCGCTCACGTCCTGCGCGAGCGGTGGCGGGAAACGCATGTCGACCTCTTCAAGAAAAAGGGATGCATAGATTCTGAGCTGTGCTCTGGCATCGCTTACGACGCTAGACGACTCGAGGCATGCCATGCACACGCTCGTGCGACGCCACTCGCGGCCAGGCTCTTCACCGGGGCGGTGGTCTCACCGGCACATCTTGCTGTCAGCAGAAGGAGACTATCCAAGTTGCCCGTACTGCGGCCAGCAGGCGGGCGATTTGAGGTACTGCGCCTGGCTCTGCGCCGACCCTCGCCTCGCGGCGGGTCGGCCCTGCCAGGGGCCCAGAGACCCGCCGCAGGCCAGCAATGTTCTGGCCCAGAGGCGGAAGGAACACAAAGGCCTGGCCGACGCCACAGTCAGCTGGGGCATGAAGATGGATGCTATCATTTTTCACCACCCACCAAACCACCCCAACCCAACCCGAAGGCTCAGATTTACCCTCGATTTCTAGTGGGGGGTCGGGAAACATGGAAAAAACACGTGTGGAACCCTTACCCCCCCAACCCGAAATTCGGGTCTTCGGGTTGGGTTTGGGTGGTCTGGTAGGTAGTCAATTTTGAGCGACAGGCAGAAGTAGTCGATCACTGTTGGTATTGTGTTGTTGGCTTTTCAGTACTGCGCTGCTCACGACATCTTCGGTTCCGGGGTGAGAGGCTCGGCCGCAGGCCCCGCGTGCCGGGAGGTCCATGTAGGCTGGATAGTGCTCCTCCTTCTCCTCCTCCGCTTCCTCCTCTCCCTCATCGTCCTCCTCGTAATCGTCCTCGTCCTCCTCCTCCTCCTCGCCCTCCTTCCCCTCGTCCTCCTTCCCCACCTTGTCTTTCATGTCTCCCTCCGCTCCGATGGGACCCCTGGCGGCGGCAGGCGCTCGCCAAGGGCGAGTGGACGGACAAGTCGCAGCCGCTGGTGGACACGCAAGAGTTCCGGACCGGGGGGGGGTTCGAGGGGCAAAGGGCGGCACACGCACCGTGGGCGTCGAAGAGGAGGGAGACTGTATGAGCGCGTTGATACTGCGGCCCGGGGCATGGGGTCTCCCTGATTTCCCCCCCCATTTCTTCGTCCACTTCTTTTTTCTCGTGCTTCTTCCCAGGCCTGAGTCAACACGCAGTGTTCACTTATCCGCCCGCCGCCGCGACAGCCGCTGGCGTGCCACTCAGCACGTCGGCATCGGCCTCACGCCTCCTCCTCCTCCTCGTCCGGCGCAGGCGCTGCCACGAGTCCACCAGGCGGCGTGGGCAGCCCCCAGCACCCTGCGCTGGCTCGGTCAGAGAGGAGCCTTCTTCTTCTTCTTATTATTATTCTTATTATTATGCGTAAGGGCTTTGCCCCGTGCCGCCAGCCTCCTGTCTCGGATAATGGGAGATGCAACAGCTAAATCATGAGGCCTGGGCGCCGCCGTGAAGCAGTGTCGGGACCTGTTTGATTTTCGACCCTGACCCTACGGATCTGCGTGAAGGGTGCCACCGAATTTCAGAAATGTAGCAAATCCAATGTGTTTTTGGACCCTGACCCTACGAATCTGCGTGAGGGGTGCCGCCGAATTTCAAAAATGTTGTAAATCCCATGTGTCCTTGGACCCTGACCCTGTCGATCCGCGTGAGGGGTGCCACCGAATTTTAGAAATTTTGAGAATCCCATGGGTTTTCGGACCCAGACCCCGCCGATCTGCGTGAGGGGTGTCATCGATCCCATATGTTTTTTAACCCTGACCCCGCCGATATCCGTGAGGGGTGCCACCGAATTTCAGAAATGTTGAAAATCCTATGTGCTTTTGGACCCTGACCCCGCCGACCTGCGTGAGGGGTGCCACCGAATGTTAGAAATGAAGCAAATCCCATGTGTTTTTGCACCCTGACCCCGCCGATCTGCGCGAGGGGTGCCACCAAATGTTCGAAATGTGGCAAATCCCTTGTGTTTTGTTGAACCCTGACCCCGCCGATCTGCGAGAAGGGTGCCAGCCAATTTGAGAAATGTTGTAAATCCCATGTGTTTGTGGACCCTGACCCCGCCGATCTGCGTGAGGGGTGCCATCAAATTTCAGAAATGTGGCACATCCCCTGTGTTTTTGGACCCTGACCCCGTCGATCTGCGTTGAGGGTTGTAAATGTTTACCCACCCCAGCAATTCAGAGCACACGCTCAGGGCGTGCTAATCCTGCCTGTTTGGGCCTTCCCCCCCTCGCGCGGTCCATCAACAAGGAACAGGAAGCAGCAAGAAGCAGAACTGTGACAGTGGAAACTGGAAGCTGCAACTGGTACAGGAAACTGCGAACCTTCGCCCTACAGCCTGGTGGCCCAACAAGGGGGCCGGCGGATTCTTATTATTATGTTTATTATGATTATTATTATGATTATGATGATTATTATTATTATTAATAATAATATTATTATTATGGTTATTATTATTATCCTTCTTCTCCTTCTTCTTTCGACGCGTCTCCCCCCTCTCTCGTCCGCACGCGTGCCTCGGGCCACGATGCGCGATTCCCCCTCCCTCCTGGCCTCCCCCCTCTTTCGGCGCACCTGGAGACGGCAGGGGCAGAAGGAAAACAGGAATCGGCGGCGAGCGAGGGGGGGACGTGAGAAGGAGGAGGCCGTCTCAGCAGGCGGCGGGGCTTCTCAGCAGCCCTCTGGCCTTCTGAGAAGTTTGTTGTGTGTTTCGGGGAAGCCTTAGAACATGTTTCAGAAGGCCGGGGATCTTCCGAGCCTTCTGAGAAGGCTCGCCCCTCCTCGCTTCCCCCCCTCGCTCGCCGCCGAAGGAAGGAAAGGAGCGAGGTCTTCATGATGCGCCATCCCCCCTCTTCGTGGCCTGTTGCTTCGGCACGCCCAGGGACGTGAGGAGCAGGAGGAGGACAGGGAGGAAGCGAGGTCTTCATGTTGGGCCAGCCCCCCTCTTCCTGGCTTGTCCCTTCGGCGCACCCAGAGATGTGGTGAGCAGGAGGGGGATAGGCAGGGAGCGAGGCCTTCACGATGCACCAGACCTCCTCTTCCTGCCCCCCCTCTTCCGCGCAACCGCTGCCCCTCCCACCCCCTCTCCGTGGGGATGTTTCCGCCCACCTCTGCCAGAGGTACTACTGGCCCCAACGTCTTACTCAGGCGAGGAAACGGCGGCGAGCCCTGGGGGGAAGCAGGAAGGGCGGGCCCTCTCGGAAGTCTCGGAAGTCCCCCGGCCTTCTGAGGAGTTTTCTGAGCTTGTGTCGAAGACACAGAGAACCTTCTCAGAAGCCCTCCGCCCTTCTGCGAAGGCGTCATCCTTCTCCTTCTCACTTCCCCCCCTCGCTCGCCGCCGAGAGGAGGAAGAGGAGGAGGAGGAGGACGACGACGACGACGAGGAGGAGGGGGAGGACGAGGAGGGGCAGGCTCCTCTTGGCCCCTCTTGCCTCTAAAGGGGGGGGATCGGATGTCCTCGTGGAGGGAGAATCGGGCGGCGGCCGAGGCGGCAGGAGCGGGGCTCTACCACCGCGAAGGGCACCAGGGGGGGGGGGGACGAGCGCTCGCAGCGGAGGCTGCTTCTCTTTCAAACTCTACACGCCGGTCGGGTATATCCGGATTTCCAGATCCCAATCTACTTCAATGGCCTTCCTACTTCAAGGATCGGTATGTTTTTGCTGCGTTGTGTTATTATCTCGGAGGGCCTAAGCCCAATCTATTTTATCCGCCGTCCTACTTCATGTGTCTGCCCGCTTCTTCCGACAGCCAGATAGGCCTGCATAGGAGCGGCTCGAGAAGTGCCTCTTTGCGCGTGTGAACCTTCGGGCGCCTGTGCGAAACGTAGCCACGAGAGCCAAGGAGGGTCGAGGGGAGGTGTCCTACAGACCCGGTGGGTCTAAGAGATTGCCGAGTTCGCCCCCGTCCAAATTCATCGTCGCCCTGCCGTGGTAGTACAGTGGAGACCCATGCCAAGAAACACCCTGCTTGCCTCCAGGGTGCCCTGGGTTTCTCTGGATTCGATGGTTTTGCCATGGTTAGCGCGACGTTTCCACACCAAAACTCAATGGACCTCCTGGGTTCTCAGGGTTGGGTTTCTCACGGAAGGTTCCTTGTGGACTGACCTCCACTGCACTCTTCTTCCGCACGTCTGAGGAGGAGCAAAAAAGGATCCACGTGGGAGGAGTTCTCAGGGGCCCTCGGGGGGACCGTGGGCCACGCCCGGCGGGCCCGCGCGCGATGTGAGCCGCGGGAAGTGGCGGTGCTGGTGCCTCGGTTAGATCTCCGTGGGCCCGTTCGTAAGGGGGACATGGCTTTCGAGGTTTCGGTTGGGTCGATGGCTCGCGCGAGCGCACTTCTGCACGTGTGTGCATATATGTGTATCTAGTTATCTATCTACATATATGTATAGAACTATATGTATGTATGTATGTATGCATGCATGCATGCATGCATGCATGCATGTATGTATGTATGTATGTATGTATGTATGTATGTATGTATGTATATATGTGTATGTATGCATGTATGTATGCATGTATGTATGTAGGTATGTATATGTAGAACAAGAGAGAAAGAGAGGAAGAGGAAGAGAGCGAGACAGAAAGAACGAGAGCGAGAAGAAAGTTCGGAGGTTGGGGACGAAGCCGAAGTTCAGCGCCAACCGGTAAATCGCTGTGTTCCGCACGTGACGCGCGTGCCGGCGATGCCAGGGCGAAGTTTCGCGAGTGCCTCAGCCGGCCAGGGCCAAGTTGTACAAAAGTGGATTTCCCCCCCGCTGGCCGCTGCCCGGGTCGTGCCGGTGGTTGCACTGATGGGTGTCCCGATGTTTGTCCCGACCGATGGTTGTCCCGATGGTTGTCCCGATGGTTGTTTTGAGGGTTGTCCCAGTGGTTGTGCCGATGGTCCTCCGGATGGTTGTCTCGAATGTTGTCCAGATGGATGCCCCGATTTTTGTCTCGATGTCGATGTGTGTTCCGATTGTTGTTCCTGCGGGTGTCCTGATGGTTGTCCTGGCGTTTGTCCCGATGGTTGTGGCCACTTTTATCCCGATGATTGTTCCCATGGTTGCCCCGTTGGTTGTCCCGATGATTGTCCCGATGGTTGTCCTGGTAGTTGTCCCGACGGTTGTCCTCATGGTTGTCCCGGCTAATCGATAGTGAGATCGACATAGACTTATTATGGGACCAGTAGGTGGCAATGAAGACCGATAGTGAAGCCGATCACAGATGGAGTTATCGAATGATGGTCCCGATGGTTGTCCCGTTGGTGTTCTTGGTCTTTGGCCCGATGATGGCCCGACAGATCGTAGGATCGACAGGTCGGTTTATATTGATCACAGAGCATTGTTGGTGGAGACATTTCGAGATATAGACCTACAGACGACACATACCTGGATATATGAGCATCGATCTTGATGTCCTGATGTCTGCCCGCTCCTGAATCAAGCTGTGTGCGTCCACTGCAGAACAAAGACAATATCGTCCCCCAACCTCCGTATCGCCCAATGGGTGGTCTATGGGCTAGAGATATTGTCGGGGAGTGTGCACGGCAGAAGAGTGTAGCAGGCTGGAACGCTCCGTAGTCTCGCCAAGCTCAAGGGAGTGTCTGGCTAGTTTTCCCCGTCCGACGTCTCTGTTGCTGCCGTGACGCGTGCCTTTCAGAGGGATGTTCGCACGTCGTTTTATCTTTGATTCTTTGAACCCCCAAAAACAAGTCCTTTCGCTGGCACGTCTGGTCAAGCTGCCGCCCGCTGTCCGCTTCTGCGCGCGGCTGCGGACGCGCAGCACCCGTGGCCGCGAAATCGCGCGGCTTCGGGCCGAACCGGTGTTTGGGGGGAGCGGGCTACTGCGCCCTGCTCCATGCCGCCCCTCCACCCCAAGCAGGGTACGATGCCCAGGTCTGCAGTCCGGGTGGTGTTATACCCTCGTGCCCCTTTCCACTTCCCGACCGATGTTGATCATCGTTCTCGACATGCTTTCCCTCCTCTCTCTTCTTCCTACCCTTTGACTCTCCTTCCCTCCTTCCTCCTTCCTCATCCCCCTCCTCGGCCTCCCCCCTTCTCCCTCCCGCGACGCGCGCGAGGCAAGGGTGACGAATGAGCGAAGTGGGGGTGGGAAACAGGAGAAGGGGTGAAGAGGAGGATGAGGAGGGAGGAGGAGGGAGGAGGTGTGAGAAGGAGGGAGAGTTGTGAAGACGTGGAGGAGACGGAATGAGGAGGAGGAAGAGGAGGCGGTCGAGGGACCTCCTCCTCACCTCGCCCCGTCCCTCTCTTCGAAAACAACCCGGAGGTCTCCGGGGGCTTCTGGAGGCCCCAAGAAAGGCAAGCGAGAAAAAAAAAGCAAACTCCGCGATCCCCGATCCTCGATCCCTCCTCGTGCCCGTGGATTCCCGGCCCTCGGGGACCAGGCAGCTCCTCACGGAGCTCACCGAGTACAGGGAAGCAGCCCTCGGGCTGCCCTCGCCCGCCCCGCCGCCCGAGCCGGCTGTCGTCGTCGCCACCGCCGTCGCCATCGTCGCCGTCTTTGTCGTTTTCTGCTCTGTCCGAAGGATTGCAAAAAAACCGAAGGATTGCAAAAAAACCGAAGGATTGCAAAAAAATACCGAAGGATTGCAAAAAACGAGGTTTGTTTGCAATCCTAGGGTTTTTTGTTGCAATCCTTTGTTTTTTTTGCAATCCTTCGTTGCAATCCTTCCTCCTCTCTCAAGCAGTGGCGAGCGGCTCGCACGAAATATCCTCAAGACCTTTCTGGCTGAGGCCGTCTTGTTTCATCACGTTGGCCTTACGCTTTAAGAATATATCGTTTTTATGTTGAGGGCATCCACTGGCCTTAAGAATATGTCATGGTAGGCCTGGAGGAATGACGGGTGGATCGGTCCCTGCTCAATTCTCCTCCTCCGTCTTCATCCTTGTTGGAGACGGGTCGGGAACCCGCGCGCAGGTGCAGGGGACAAACATGCGTGCCTGCACTCTGCTGATCCTCTCCACTTTTGTGAGCCGCTAGTTGTTCCCCACCCTACAGGCTGGGGCTGATATGTTTCAAGCAAGGACCTTCCGTCTGCCCACCCTGCATACCGCGGTCGCCAGGCCCTATGGAAACCCTGGAGTCCCTGAATGTCCCGCCTCGCGTCCTTGACGAATGACGACACCATACCGCGGTCGCCAAACCCCACAGGATTGGAAACCCGGAGTGTCCCGCCTCGCGTCCTCGACGAATGACGAACACCCTGCATACGAGACAGCCCCGAGGGGGAGGCGTCACGGCGTCCCCCCGTCCAGGCGTCACAACGCATGAGCAAAGAGGCATGAAACATCGACATCAAGAACACAGCAAAAACGGACTCACACATCAGAATCCACATGTTATGACAGAACAGGGTATGACGTAGTAAAACATCACAACACATCTTAGCCAGCGACTTCTTCCATGAATGCGGTACAGTCTAGGTGGCGCAACCAAACTGGTGCAATCCAGGTGGTGCAATCCATGTGACGCATGCAAGCTCGTGAAACACAAAGCCAAACCATGCGCAGCAATGCAACTCAACGCAATATAATGCACAGCAGCGCAACGCAACGCAACACACTGCAAAGCTTTGGAAAGCAAGGCAGAGTCATGCAAAGCACGACAGATCAATGCAAATCATATCATACCAATGCAAAGCAGTACAAGTCGATGCAAAGCAGTGCAAAGCAATGCGTTTGTAAAGCAGCCTGATTGCAATGCCACGATGCAACGCAATGCGCATCAATGCAACGCAATGCAGAGCAACGCAATGCAACGCAACGCAACGCAGAGCAATGTATAGCAATGGAATGTAACGCGCAGCAATGCAAAGCAGGGTAGAGCAACGCAAAGCAATGCAATTCAATGCGCAGCAGAGCAAGGCAACGCAAAGAAAGCCATGCCAAACAGCAAAATGCAAAGCAACGCAATGCAATGCACAGTACCGCAGGCCCAGACGGCGACGGCCTGGCCCGGCGACGGCGACCACATAGCCGCCAGACCACGACGATGACGGCGACGACGACAACGTCGACGACGACTACGACGGCGACGCTAGCGACGACGGCGACGGCGACGGCGACGGCGACGGCGACGGAGACCGCGGGAAGCACGCGTCGAAACGTAAAGAAATTGTATGTTTCAGATCTGGGCCCATCTATTTTCCGACACTCAGGGCCGAGGAAAAGGACTACAAGGGATTTTGTCGTCGTCGTCGTCTTCGTCCTGGTCATCGCCGCCGCGGCGCCGCCGCCTTCGGCGCTGCCAGCCGCCGCCGCGGCCGGCACGCTGGTGCCAGCACCAAGCAAAAAAAAGAAATCTACCAGAAAGCCGATCAGCAATACGGGATTCGCTATCAAAGCGCTACCCATACCAAGTTGACGCCGATGTGAGAACGACGCCGACCAAGAAACGACACCAATCAACAAAGCGGCACCAACCAAGATCACAACACCAACCAATTCTTCAGCCAACTGTTGCTTCAGGATAACCAGCAAGCAGATCGTCTCCATAATCGCTCTGGCGATTCCAGGGCCGGTTTTTTTGTGCTGTTGCAGTTTTGAGCTGTCTCGGGCCGTCAGAGAGCCGAAAATAACCTTGTGATGTGAGAGCGCTATACTGAAGAGGTGTTGCGCGGCAGTGTAGTGTCTC
The DNA here is from genome assembly GCA_963575745.1 of Prorocentrum cordatum. Lineage (NCBI taxonomy): Eukaryota > Dinophyceae > Prorocentrales > Prorocentraceae > Prorocentrum > Prorocentrum cordatum. The sequence goes on from CAUYUJ010001403.1 coordinate 108,874, forward strand.
AGCCTGAGCCCATGGTGCCAGTGAAACCGTAGCTTATACGCCACCCAATGTTTCGGGTGATCCGCCCGTGGGTCGGTCACTTGTGAGGCCCAGTTATGTGAAAACGATAAACAGGAGACTTGTTGCGAAGCAGTGTGTCGCCGCATGCTGCGACCAAAATCCCAAATTAATCGGTTGGTTGTTCACCACCTTGTTGTCAGGTGGGCCACCCGTGGGTGGGACATTTGTGAGATCATTTGACGTTGGGGCGCTATGCAGGAACACGTGTTACGTGGGAGTGTGTTGTCTCACATTGAGCCCCACGATTCAAGTGCCACACCCGCTTTTCACATATCAATATTCGAGTGACCCACTCGTGGGTGGGTCACCTGTGCGACTTTTTGACGTTGGACGCTAGGCAGAACAAGCTGCGCGTGGCAATGTGTCACCCAATTTTGAGGCACAAGGTGCAAGTGACACAGCTGACTTCACTACCCAGCTCTCGGGTTACCCATCCGGTCGTGGGCTGCGCGTGAGACCCTGTGACCTCAGAGCGTTGTACAGAAGACGTTTTGCGTGGCAGTATGCCGCCTCAAATTGAGGCCCAGAACGCAAGTCACACACAAGCCTCTCAACACCGTGTGGGTGGGTGATCCGTTTGTGATATCCTGGCGTAAGAAGGTATTATACAGAAGACGTGTTGAGGCCCAGGGTTCAAGCGACACAGTTGGTTTTCACTGCCCATTTTTCGGGTGGCCCACCCCCACGTTGAGGCCCAGGTTGCAAGTGACACGCGTTGTTTTCCCCACCCGTTGTTTCAGGCGGCCCTCCCGTGGGGGGCGGTCTGTGCGACACGTTGTGATGTGAGGGCGTCAAAATGAAAATGCGTTGCGTGACTATGTGTCGTCTCACGTCGAAGGCCAGGGCGCAAGTGCAACACATTGGTTGTCACCGCCCAGTTTTCGGACGAGGGGGTGCTTCCTTGACCTGTGCACCCTGGAAATGGGGGCGATCGGAAGGATGCGCTGCCACTCTCATGCGTTGTCGTCGTTGTCGTCAACAACGGCGGGCCTAGGCAGCCGCCCCCATCCCACGGTGCATCCTGAGCAAAGATCGTCGTGTCGTTGCCGTCCGCGTCGTCCGATGTTGTCGTCGTCTCCGCCGTCTTTGATGCTTTCGTGCCTGCTGGGGGTGGGGGGCCTCGTGGCCACGGCTGGACGTTGTTCGGGCAGCTAGCCAGGGCGGACCCCGAGAGGGGTCCGCGGGCCATGTTGGAGCCGATGTGTGTCATTTGCAGCCGACCAGCGGCAGGCCCGCAGCCCCAACCAATCTCATGGGGCACCCACAGCACACGTCGTCGTGTCGTCGTCGCCCGTTGTCGTCATCGTCGTCGACGACGGCGGGCCCACGCAGCCCCCCCGCCCAAATCCCATGGGGCATCCACAGCACAGGTCGTCGTCGTCGTCGCCCGCGTCGTCCATCGTCGTCGTCGTCGTCGTCGTCGCCGTTCGTCGTCACCGTCGACGGCTACAGCGGACTTTCGCAGCCCCCGCCCCACAAACGGGGCATCCGCAGCGGCGCGCGTCGTCGTTGTCGTCATTTCGTCTTCGCCGTCGTCGACTACGACTGTCCCTCGCAGATGTTCTTTCGGTGAGGTGAACGGTGAACCAGAGGGGGTGGGCATTTGTTCAATCCACCCCGCCTCTGCCGTGGAAGCGATATCGGGGAGCCGTTGGGGCCCGCCTCCGCCCGCAGTTCTGCTGGACCCGTGTACACTCGCGCAGAATGCGTCGTGAGTATTTGGTAGCAGCTTTCTGTTTTTGGTCACCCACCTCGTCGCGAACCCCCGCGCGTTCGGGGAATGCGCCCAGATCAGCTGCCCGTCCCATGTGCTAATCGCCCACCCCAGGCCAGACGGTTTCCGGCAAGGGTCGATGTTGGCCATTCGGAAAAAATTGGTGTTGACCGACAATGCTGGGGGGAAGACCCTTGTTGCGTGTTCTAGATAGGTAGGCTTACGCATGTTGTTTTGTTTACTTGGGACGACCGCTTCTGGTTTGAAGGTCCCCCCCTGCGGCTTACACCGATTTGATGCCGCCACAGAGGGTCACACCGGAAAGATGCAAAGCAAAGCCCCCACCACATGGGTTGCAAAACATATCCTTCGCTTCCTCCGTATCATCATTCACTGTTTGGGGTCCGCGCTGGCTGCTCTGTATATATATATATAGATGTATGTGTGTATATGTTCAGATCCTCCCCAAACATAAAAGTTGTTGCACCGAGAACGTGGAATCGATGTGGTGCAAGCTCTGTGGTGTAGTTGGCGCTAACAAACGAGCTGGCACATTTCATGCTGTTGCAAACATCCCACCCACCCACCCACCCGCAACTTGGTTTGCAAACCCATGCGGCGGCGATTGCGATGAATGCTTGGCTTCGCGTTGGCTGGTGCATCTCTGCGGCCGCGCCAACCCAAGGACACGCGCGCAGCGGCCAGATAGTTTGGCGCGACCGACGTGGCCGCGGGGGCGCTGACCGCTGGGCCCATCCCAGCGGGCACTTCAGTGCGAGTCGGCGACTTGGGCGGGCGCGGCACCATGGCAACGTCGACAACAGTAAACACGATGGTAATAGTAACGATGCCGGTGGCGATGTTGACAACGACAACGACGACGGCACAGCCACTGACGCCGCCGATGCTCATCACGCCGACGACGATGACAGCGTCCTCGCGTCGGTGACGAAAGTCTGGGAAGGAGTTCGACATGCGCGCGGGGTCGACGCGCGAATGTGACCTGGATGCTGTTTTTTGTCACGCGCGCAAGGTGGTTCGAAGAATTCCGGCATGCGGCGCGAGAGGCCCGTTCAGCAGAATCCAAGGACAGTGTTGGACAAACAACGATGGTTTTCCGGTAATGTTTTCGCACGGGTGCGAGCGCAGGCTTTTCTGAAAGTTGATGTTGCGAAGCCCTGTGGGGCTGAGATGTTTGTTTGAGACCGGATTTTGAAATTGTTACGGAACCAAAAATTGTTGACCGATTTTGGCATGTGCGCGCGACGACGCGTTCGCGTGCACGTCGTCAATTTTGTGCAAAGGATTCTGGCGACAGCACGCGCGCAAAAGGCGTTCGAACGATCTGGAAATGCGTTTGCGAAGCCGCAGTGGTATATTTTCATGTACATGTTGAGAAACAGGTTGTTCCCTCGATTTCGCAAAAGCGCTCAAGCTGTCTTTGAAAATCCGTGTTGTGAAACCATGTGTTTTTGACCTGGCTCGTGGACAGTCGATTTTCGAAATCCTGACGAAACCAATGGTTTTAGAAGGATTTCGGCATGCGCGCGCGACGACGCGCGCGTGTGCATTTCGTGTTTTTTGTTGCCAGGGATTCTTGGCAACTAATGATTCTGAGAAATGAATGCGAGCGCATAGTTCTTTTGCACAGGATGGCGGGGGGGGGGCGATACCGGCCCCCACTGGGACTGTGAGAGTTCATATTTAGGATAGACGATGGGGCAAAATCGCATGCATTTTTCAATACGAAGCTGTGAATTGATAATTCCGCCGGGGGGGGGGTATAGTCTGTTCTTATGGAGAGAAAAAAAAAAGAGTATACGTGATGCAAGGGACGGCCACGAGGCGGCCATTGGTGGCCACGTGGCAGAACCTCGCCAGACCCACCCAGCGCAAGAAAACGGCAGCAAGGCCACAGGTGGGAACGTGGCGAAAGCTCGCCATTTCCGCCCAGCGCAGAAGGCGGCCACGAGGCGGCCACGGTCGGCAGCGTGGCGAATCCTTGCCGGACCCACCCAGCAAACGAGGCGGCCACGAGGCGGCCACGGGCGGCAACGTGACGAAGCCTCGCGCACCCACCCAGTGCACAACGCGGCCATGAGGCAGCAACGTGGCGAACTCTCGCTGGACCCACCTAGCGCACGGTACGGCCACAAGGCGGCCACTGGTGGCATCGCCAGACCCACTTAGCGCAGGAAAACGGCAGCAAGGCGGCCACGGGTGGCAACGTGGCGAAAGTTCGCCGGACCCACCCACCGCAGAACGCGGCCGTGAGGATGCCACGGTCGGCAGCGTGGCAAAACCTCGCCACACCCACCCAGCGCAGGAAATCGGCAGCAAAGCGGCCACGGGTGGGAACGTGGCGAACGTTCGCTGGACCTACCCGGCGCAGAAGGCGGCCACGAGGCGGCCACAGTCGGCAGCGTGGCGAATCTTCGCCAGATCCACCCATTGCACGAGGCGGCCACGGGCGGCAACGTGGCGAAACCTCGTTAGCCCCACCCAGCACAGGAAAGCGGCAACAAGGCGGCCACGGGTGGCAGTGTGGCAAAGCTTCGCTAGACCCACCCAGCGCAGGAAAGCGGCCTCAAGGCGGCCACGGGTGGCAACGTTGCGAAGCCTCGCCAGACCCACCCAGCGCAGGAAAGCAGCCACAACGTTGCCACGGGTGGGAACGTGGCAAAAGCTCGTCGGACCCACCCAGGGCCTACGGGCTGCAAAAAAAAGGCGGCCACGGGCTGCAACGTGGCGACTCCTCAAAAGAAGGCGGCCACGGGCTGCAACGTGGAAACTCCTCGCCATACCCATCGAATTCCTTAGTGCCACAAGCAAGGAACCCTAAGTACAAACACTGTACATGCATGTGCACACATGCATGTATGTATATGTACAAATGTACATATATATATAGTATAGCCAGGCAGGTATACTTTCAATGCACAGACATGCATGACATGTACACTTTCAATGTACAGACATGCATGCATACAAATATGCATACATCAGCACAATCACATACACATATACGTACATACGTACATATGTATACATACGTGTGTATGCATGTATGGACGTATGTATATGTATGTGTATAAGGATATACGATATGTATGTATGTCCGACCTCATGCACACCGCTTGGCACACGTACATATGTATCTATATATATACACATATACACGTATGCGTGCCCATTGTATGAGCGGGTCGGAGTATGTGCGCGTGTGCAAATGTACACATGCGCATCTACATGTATAGATGTGTATAAGCACGACGTTCGGTATACATTGATACATGTAGATAAAACTTATCGAAACACACATAAATGCATACACGCATGCACCTATACACGCGCAGTTTCCTTTCCCTTCCCCCCCTGCCGCAGCCGCTGGCCCAGCGCTCCGCCACCCGCCGCACTTCGCTTGTGCGCGAGGAGCGCCCGCCGCTCTCGCTGTCCGCGGCGATGCCCGCGCCTTCGGGAGGTCCGGCCGAGCGGCTTGCGCCCGAGCTCGCGGAGCTCGGCGCCGCGTCGGGGGAGGACGCCACCAGCACCGGGGCACGGCTCAGGGCTCGTGATCCGAAGCGGTCAGGGGCAGCTTTTTTGATTCGCGGGTCGAGAGCGCACCTCTTCCGGTCGACGCTAAGCGGGCCGCGCGAAGCTTGAATTAACAAAGAGGGGGGGGGAGGGAAAGCTCAGGGGCAACACGTCAGGGGAGGAAGGCTTCAGGGCGGCGTCGGGGGGGGGGTCCCAAGGTCTTCTGAGGTTTTCGTGCGTTTTCCTAGGTTTTCGGGGAACGTCCGCCGGAGGCGTAAGGCCCGAAAACCATGTAGAACAAAGGCGAGAGGGAGGGAGTGGCTCAGGGGGGGGACGCGTCGTCCCCCAATCGCCCATTGATCGCCGATATGGGCCCGATGAAGTTAAGGAGAGGCGTCTTGGGGGACATAGCGCGCCCTATCTGGCCACGGATACGCTATCGGTGTTATCTGAAAGGGAAATGACAGACATCCGGATATTCACCCATTGCGTTCTCATGTCGTGCTATCAGTCTACATGGCAGCAATGTTCCACGCTGCGACGTTGTTCTCGGCTTGGTGGCGGAACTGGCCATACTCGTGTGTTTGGTTCCTAGGTTTGGTCAGAGTGAAGGGGCCGAACGGTCATTCATTGTCCTTGGGTGCGTGGCTGAATAAGGAATTCGTGGTGAGAATTCTGCTTGTTGCGTTGTTGTTGAACTCTCGCTATTGAAGAATAATTATTGTTGATGCCCCCTCTGGTGCACATTGTATTTTTCAATGGAAGTGCCCCTCCCAGCGCTCGCACTTTGTTATTCCATCAGGGAAAGTATTCGTCCTCTAACTGTGTTGTTGGGCCCCGGGTTTCAACAACAACGGCTCCCGCCTAAGAATTCCTTACAATTTAGCCAGGACCCCCGCTCCCGCCTGAGACTTCCTCGCATTGTATTCAGGAATCGCCCTCTCGCTTGGGACTTCCTCCCGATTCACTCCGGAATCGCTCTCTCGGCGCTCTGGAGTCGCGCTCTCGCTAGAGATCTGCTTGCAATTTATTCAAGAATGTCGCCCTGGCGTTAGAATTTCCCGGAACTTGCTCAAGCGCCGCGCTCCCGACACTCAGGTACCCAGGAGACGCGCTCACGCATAGGACTCCCTCGCAGATTACTTAGGAATCGGGATCTCGCTGCCCTTCGTGGCCCCGTTGCAGCCCTTCGTAGCCCCCTCGCTGCCGATCGTGGCCCCGTTGCAGCCCTTCGTGGCACCCTCGCAGCCCTGCGTGGCCGCGTTGCAGCCCTTCGTGGCCCCCTCGCTGCCCTTCGTGGCTCCGTTGCAGCCCTTCGTTGCCCCGTCGCTGCCCTTCGTGACCCCGTTGCAGCCCTTCGTGGCCCCCTTGTTGCCCTCCGTGGCCCCGTTGCAGCCCTTCGTGGCTCCCTCGTTGCCCTTCGTGGCCCCGTTGCAGCCCTTCGTGGCCCCCTTGTTGCCCTTCGTGGCCTCATATATGCATGCCCTTCGTGACCCCCGCTCGTTCACGCCCTTCGTGGCCCCATATGTATGCCCTTCGTGGCCCCGCTGTCCCTTCGTGGCCCCGTTGCAGCCCTTCGTGGCCCCGTCCTTGCCCTCCGCAGCCCAATCTACGTATGCTTTTCGTGGCCCCCGCTCGTTCGCGCCCGTCGTGGCCCCATGTGCATGCCCTTCGTGGCCCCACTGTCGCCCTTTGTGGCCCCCTCGCTGTCCTACGTAGCCCAGTTGCTACCCTCAGTGGCCCCGTCGTTGCCATCTGTGGCCCCGCATGATCTGCCCTTCGTGGCCCCTGCTCTCTCGCGCTCTTCGTGGCTCCATACGCATTCCCTTCGTGACCCCGCTGTCGCCCTTTGTGGACTACATCGTGCCCTTCGTGGCCCTGCTGTCGTTCTCTCTCTCTCTCTCTCTCGCTTTCGCTCGTCGTCGTCGCCGTCGTCGTCGTCGACGTCGTCGTCGTCGTGGTCGGTCGGTCCCCTGTCCGTCCCTCTTGGGGTCGGGTTGCCGCCGATCAGCGCTGCCGCTGGCCAGGCCGACGGTCCGCGGCCGCCCCGCCGCTTGCCGGGGCCCTGCTTTCAGGGAAGAAAACTCTACCCCCCAAAGGGGTACGATCCAAGACGAAGAGGGTGGGTATCGAGGGTTTAGGAAATAGGCGTGAACGGACACTCGAGCAGATAAGAGCAAACAATATTCAATCGATTGTTGTTGTTGCTGTTGTTGCTGCTGCTGTTGTTGATGTTGTTGTTGTTGTTGGTGGTGGTGGTGGTGGTGGTGTTGTTTGTTGTCGTCGTCCCACCCGCGACCCACCCGCGACCCACCCCGCGACCAACCCCGCGATCCACCCCGCGACCCACCCCACGACCCACCCCGCGACCCACCCGCGACCCAACCCGCGACCCACCCGCACCCAACCCGCGACCTACCCGCGACCCACCCGCGACCCACCCGCCGGCCCGCGACCCACCCGCGACCCACCCGCAACCCACCCCGCGACCCACCCCGCGACACATCCCGCGACCCATCTGCGACCATTCCGCGACCCACCTGCGACCCGCCTCTCGACCCATCCGCGACCCACCCCGCGACCCACCCTCAAGAGAGGTAAAACCACCTGGACCTGACTATTGACGTTTACTGAAACGGACCTGAGAGTTGACTAAACAGCCCTGCCCTGTTCGATTCATTCTTTGTGTGCGTTTACTAAACGGCTTCGCTTGTCGGGTTGATCATTATGGGCTGGATTTTCTGCCCTCTACACACGCGATCCACCCGCGCCCCAACAGCGACCCACCCGCGACCCACCCGCGACCTACCCACATTGGTTTAATGAAGAAATCGGCGCCTGCGGCGGATTCGTTGTATTTTGTGAAACTTTGGCGCCTGCGGCAGGCTTCTCCAGAGTCTCGCAAACTGCCGACGTCCCCACCGCCCCCTCACTCTTATCCGCATCTGCGGGGTGCTACATATTATTCGATCGCTCTTTGGCACGATCCACGTGACCGATGCCATTCCCGACTATTAGCCCACACTCCATCCGAGACCGCGTGGATCTTTCACTGCTGATCGAGATGATTTTGGGAACAAGCTCGAAATGACAGGGCCAACGACAGAGGTTCAACATACTTTCGCTATGGTGAAGTACTTCGAACCGATCAGGCCTGTATATTCTTCGAACGAGGAATAGGGCAACTCTCTGCTATTCAAGCATGGAAACATGCTGCACGGAAGCGTGCTAAGCCTCCAACCGCGACGCCTGACCGCACCCCCAAGGACAGACACCAGTGCGGAAATGCGTCTGCGCAAAACAGTTCATTGCTGAATTGTGTGGGGCGGCTTATTGTAGTGTCCTCGGGCCAGTGCCGCCGATCCGTGGGCACTCCCGATGCGATTTGGTTGGTGGAAGGGGAGGTGGAGGAGTAGGTGGAGGATGAGGCGGAGGGAGGTGGAGGGAGGGATTGCCTCGCGATGACCCAAGACGGCCTAAGCAGCCCCCAACAGGCCTCCAAGACGGCCCAAGAGGCCTCCAAGTGGACCTCCAGGAACGCCCGAAGAGGCCTAAACCATTGATTTCCTGACGGTTTTTGAAGGATTCGGGGGTTTCTTCTTTTTTTCTTTCCGAAGGCCCAAGGCGGCTCAAGAGGCCATCAAGATCGCCCCAAGAGCGCCCAAGAGGCCTCCAATATTGCCCTGGGACAGCCCAAGAGGCCCCCTAAGACGGCCCCAGGAGGGCCCAGAAACGGTCCCAGAGTGCCGCCAAGATGGCCAAGACGGGCCCTCTTGAGTAGCCTTGGGGCTCCTTGGGCAGTTTTGGGGCGCTCTTGGGAGCCTGTTTGGCCGTCTTGGTGCGATCTTGGGGGCCTCTTGGGCCGTCTTGGAGCGTCGGAAACCCGAAAAGGCGAGCATGTCAAGATCCGTCAAAAACTATCGGACAACAGACGATGTTGGCCTCATGAGCCCCTCTTGGCGGTGGTGTTGGAGTGCTCTTGGGTCCTCTTGGGGGGCCTTTTGAGCCTCTTGAAGGCCTCTTGGGCCGTCATGACGCCATCTTGGGCCGTCTTGGGTACATCTTGGGCCGTCTTCGAAACATCTTGCAGCAATCTTGGGCTCTCTGGCATCCGGGGTGGCACTCTGCTGTATTTCCCACGGCCCGACCCCCCCCCGGAAAACGGAGCACAGCGCATTCTCCCCCCGCCCCCTACCCCGGCAGAGCCACCCCGGCACCCACCCCCCAGCAGAGCAGAAGCTCAGGAACTGAAGCTGAGGCTACATCTAAGGCCCTTTCAAACTCACGCGCCGGATCGGCGGATTTGTGATTTGTGTTGTCATTTGGATGTGCGTACGCTCCGCTGTCGGATACGTGCAACGTAATGGAGGCAGCGACAACAACACACTTCCATATTGGAGCCCAACCGGGAATCGTTTCGGGAATTTGCCTGTGAGATCATTGTTTGGTTGATTTTCGCAGGTGCTCGCATGGCCCCGCAGCAACAAGCCGCAGCCCTCCAGCGAGGGTTACGGCGCCTTGCGCGCAAGATCGCCATGCGCATATCTACCGACGTCGCACATTCCCGCGCGAACATTAGAGGCAGTCGCACCGATCCTGCCGCGCACATCGTGGTCATCCAAAGCATGAAATTCGAGCACACCGAGGATGACCGTCAGCTCACTTCAGGTAGCCAACTGATCGACATCCACGTGCCCGATCGCGAGCGCATCGGCGAAACCCTTGCCGGGTTCGGGACGGCGTGCCTCGAAGCACATCTCGTTGGATTCGCCATGCCGAATGTTTAATTTCTCACCGCGGTGCTGTTCCCAGCCCCGGGAGTCGGCACCCCGAGGGCTATGCAACTATTACAACCACTGGGCTACGAGCTGCCGCGCTTTTAGGTGGAATGCGAAACACCCATCGAGCTCACGCGGCCCGTAAGACCCATCCCCGAGCGCCCACAAGGGAACACCGGAAGTGTTTTCGGCGGAGGTCGAAGTGGCAACAGCAAAATTCACCACGTATACGCCATCAACTCCCCGGAGCTTGGAAACGGGCATAGCGCTTAGGTAGACGATGCAGGCGAAAGCAGTGCATTGCCCGTCCACAGGCCCTCAACACCACAAACGGCCTGTCGACCTGGCGCACTGGTCACACTGCGACAGCATTCCAGTACACCTCATTCCTGCGGGATGAGGCACATGCAATGGAGAGAACATATGCCGCCAACGACGGCTGTGATTCTGACATTGACCCCGGCACGGCCTCCTCCAATGGTACCGAATTCTGAGATTTGGCATACGTTTTAATCGCGGATAGCGGCGACCAAAAGGCAGAACATGCATCTTGCCGAATCAAAAAGCTCAATGGGGGTGGAGGTGGTTAGCTCACAAGCCAATGCGGCGGGAAAGACGGATGATTAGGATGAGTTTCGGGATTTCGTTAAGCCAGTCCCCATCTATCGCTCCCCATCAGGGAGGGGGGAAGAAGCATAAAGGACCCGAGGAACAAGAGACGGCATGCGCACAAACTTTCGGGGGTCCGCGCAGGTTTCTCGGTCGGCGCTTGACACCCCTAGCGGCGCCAGAGACACCCACCTTGGTCTGCTGCCCGCGCGTAGGGGACGGGGTCCAGCGCCGACTCAAGAAATCAGCGAGGACCTCTGCACGTAAATCTCGCTCGCCTCACCCTCCTCCCCTTTCGCCTCGTCTTGCTAGGACACGGCGATGTTTTCCAGGGGGGCGACATTGAGGAGAAACTTCCTGGCAAAGCGGACAAGTAGAAGGATGGAGTTTCTCCCCCTAGCGAGCTCTCGCCGTGGGGCGAGGAGGCCGCCGGCACCAGCAGGGCTCGAGACTCGGCAAGTTGGGCTGCACGTGAAGGGGGTCAGCGCTCATATGGGGGGTTCAGGCGATCCACTCCAGCCGGCCCAGGGCCTGGGAGCCGCGTGGAACTGGGCCTCCCTTTGCCTGCCTCCGCCGACCTGGGTCTGGGCGTGCCCGTGCGGCCGGCTGGGCTTCGGGACATGCGCCCAGGCCTCACTGGGTCAGCGCTGACCCCGGTCAGCGCGTCAGGGTGGGCGAGGGTCGCCATGAAGGACGGGTTCCTGTGAGTTTTCTTTGGGAGGGGCTCTTTTGGGGCATTCCCCGGGCATCGAGGCGATCTAAAAACTATTCGGGGCGAAAGGCTGGTCCTGAGGAGAGCTTGGGTTCCATGACCCGTTTCCCTCAGGACCCTTTTCCGTAATGCCAGAGGGCTGGGGGAGGGGTGTAGGATCGAGGATGGAAGCTTGGGGGCGTTATAGCAATTCGTTGTTCAAACGTCTGGGGGGGGGCTTATTGTCACCCCTGGAGAGAGTTCAGGAGTTCCCCTAGGGGGTGCCACAGGGAGGTTCACCCACCCATACCTCTGACATCTAGTTTTTTCCTGTGTACTGCACGGCGTCCTGGGGCTGTTTGGGAGCTGGCCCCGTGGGAGGGGGCGAGAGCTCAGCATGGGGCCAGCAGATGGGGTGGGTGAGGGTGGATCGGGATTTGCGACCTTTCAATGTTTGTAAAGCACTCTGGAGACTGATGGCGCCGCTGATCTCTTTCGGGGCCCTGGAGCTCTCAGGGCTCAGGCTGCCAAACCGGCAATAGGCACGCGTGGTTGACATCTGACGCCCATCGGCGTCGTGAACCGCGCACGCCTTCGGCCCTCGACGCCACCCGTGAGCAGCACTTTCCCGAGCCGAGCAGATCCCCGAAGGGCCCAGGCCCATGAGAGCAATCCCGGGCCCTTTGGGCCATCAAGCAACCAGTCGGGGTGAAGAGATGGGCCCAGGCTCGGGGTCGAGAGGTCCGATCATCGGGCCGGGCGAAAGGGGGGGACTGGGAAAGGGGGGGTTACGAAATTTGCTGCATGCAGCTGGTTTCGGCCTCACCAAGGGGCCCCTTCCTCGATACATAGCCGCCTCCGGCGCCGGGAGGCGCCGGGAAAATCAGCTACGTGAGCTGATTCTCAAACCCCCCTTTTGCTATCCCCCCCTTTTGCCCGACCCGAGATCAGCGGCGCCTGGATGGGTTACTTCGGACCCCCGCCGAAAGTTGACACTTCGGGGCCTCGCCTGGCCATTGCAGCGTTGCCCGCGTCGGGAAGGGTTCGGGTTCGCCTGGTCGCCGGGCAAATAACCCGTCGGCGGAGTACCCGTCAGGGAGGCGCTGATCCGAGGATCCCACGTCCTGATCATTGGGGTGTGGGGGCCGCCCTGGACACCCCTTGCGGTAGGCCCCTGAGGCCGGCCGAGGCTACTGGGGGACTGTCTCCGGGGACCCGCAGACCAGGGCTCTGTGAACCAGGCCTTCTTGCCAGATCCAGCCGAAGGACACGGAGAGTGCCCGCGGCTGCAGCTAGCTCGGGTACGCTAAGGTCCCGGCTCATCAGGGACCCCGTGGATTGGGCCCTGATTTCCCCAGGCCTTCGACGACTCTATCTCTTTTCAATGCGGGCCCCCCCGTAGTTCTCGCTCCCGCCACTGGGCCTGACCCAGGGGGCTCCAGGCGGTGCGGTGACCACACCGTGTGGTGATTCAGTGGGGATTCGGGGTGACCGCGCGGTTTTGGGGCTTGGGTTGTCCTCCGAGGATGTCTCGGGCGACTCAGGCCTCCACGGTCCCAAAACCCTGCGCTGACATCTTTGTGTTCCCGGGTTGTTTTTGACGCCCCCCACCTGCATAAAGAGGGCTGTCAACAAAAATACCATGAACGTGAGAACTGGCCGTCTCATTCGAGCCACCACGTAGTCCACGCCATGAGGGGAAGAAGTTCTGAGGGAAACAGGTCCTACGGTTTTCGACGTTCCCGGGGCCGTGGAGGGCCCCAGGTGCCTGCAAGCGGCGAAACGCTTCCAGGACCCCTGTGCTAATGCCTGGGTCTGTGCGCAGCCCAGAGCCGTGCCCGCCAGCACCACCGACAGCGACGCCACCCCGCGCCCGCCGCACCTGTCCGCACGCCTCTCCAGGGCAGCGCTCTGCGCCGCTGGCGTCGCGACCGCGTGCGGGCTGCTGGCGTTCGGAGGAGCCGCCCGCCAAGGCCCACAGCCGCAGCATCTGGACGGCGACAGCTAGACACTGACACCGGTTCTGAACAGTCCCAGCTCGGACCCAAGATCGGTGTGTGGGCGTCCTGGCTGTGCCAGGACGGCGTGCACACCGCTGGTCCTGGGCCCCGGGCTGGCCCGACCACCACGGTGTCGGTGCAGGTGCCGTCGTCCTGGGCGTCGCCGCCGCGACGCGGACCACGATATAGTCAGCCTCGGGGCGTTGAGCGCGCTGGGCTCGATGCTCGAGGGCGGCGCGAGCGTCATCAGCGACGCGAACGACGCGAACGACGCGATGACCTCGCTCCCAGGCGAGATTAGCGAGATCGGGAACCAGCTGGTCGGCAGCTCCGAGGGCGTCACGGCACACGGGCCCCTCGTGGACGCGCTCCGCAACGGGACTTTCAACGCGTGGCTCCAGAACGAGTCCAACCGCGAGAAGCTGAAGCGATTGCTGAAGAAGCCCAACAACTTGCACGACGGCAACTTCTGCGAGGACGATGAGGAGGAGCACGCCACCTTATGCTACAAGAAGTGCTCACTGATCACGAACGGCGAGTACCCGTTTCGGGGCACTGCGTTCTCGTGTTGCAGGGCGACGCCATGCACTTTGTTCAATTCGCACTTCATTATGTCGATGTGCAGTGGGTACGACATCGCCGGCGAGAGGGCCAACAATGCGTGCCCCCACGCCAGAGGGGCGTGCTACGCGGACGAGGAGATGCGCTTGAATACGTGTTACAAGAAATGCGTTCTGCTCACCGGGGGGACGCACGCATTCAGGACCGCGGCAGAGACGTGCTGCAAGTACGAGGGCTCCATGCAGTGCCTGACGCACCCTAACTCCTCCGTGACTAGCCCCCTGTACGCAGTCGGTGGCGGCGAGTTTGAGAAGATCAACAGGTCGAACATGACCGTGAACATGCCACACCCCCCAGTCGCGATTGAGGCAGAAGCGCCATGATCTGGATTTCCCTGCCTCAGGTGTGCACCCTGTTGCAGGTTGCATGGACGGGGAATCAGGCCCTTTGCTTTCTCCCGTTGATAGTGTGCTCCATTGTTTTGATTGTGCAGCTGCTGCAAATAACTTCCAATTAGCTCGTCGGTCTGTCAGGCCGCCCGCCTCGACCTAGAAAGTGTGATGGATAAAGTCTATTGCGAAATTCGTTCTGCCTCATGGTATGGAATCGCCCAGGCTGCTAATTGTCAAGTAGTGCTGTGGCGTTCGCTTGCAAAGCTCATGCGACTGTCCCGGTGGTCCGCGAATGTACGAGTGATCAATCAGGCATGGTATCCTTAGAAAGAACGGTTGGCTCCAGAATCAACGAATCTGGTAGAGGTGGGGTCTGCTAGCAGAGAACCCGTGCTCTGGGCGCTGACGCGCAGCTGCTGGTTTTGTCTACGTTTGGCGGAACGGAGGTACGGGAGGTAGAGATGAAAAGTCCCGCCCGCATGTTGGGCCACACGTCTGGCGTGCCCGAGCCACTCTTGACTCCGTGGCCATGTCTTCCTCATGTTAGTCAACCTTCCAGAGAGGACCAGTTGAGGAACAACGATGAAGCAGAGGAGGAGGGGGAGGAGGAGGAGGAGAAGGAGGAGAAGCCGCAGCATGAGCATGAGGATGATAGTCTGTGATGATTTCTTGCCTTGGAGCTTAGACAAAAACCTTGTCTGGGAGCTTCTCGGCCAGTTTCGTGCAGGGGAACGATGCTGGCCTCCAGGGGCGCAAAAGTGGTAATAACATGATCAGGCCGCTGGATGTCTGGGGAGGGATGCGTGGTGAGCCTTGCTCCTGCACCAGACCCTGAGCCCCAGATGTCCCTGGAGGCTCTCCAGAGGTTTCAAAGGCCTCAGGAGGGCCGACAAGGGCGGAAAACTACTTCAGACCTTCCCCCTCCACCCTCGAGGGTCGAGGGCAAACTTTGGCACGGATGTAGTCAGAGCGGGGCGGATGGGACGTGGCGTGGGCGGGGGATTAGAGCGAAGGAGGGGAGGGAGGAAGAAGCGAAGGAGGAGGAGAGGGATGAGGAGGAGGAGGAGGAGGAGGAGGAGGAGAAAGAGGAGGAGGGGGAGGAGGAGGAAGAGGAGGAGGAGGAGGACGACGACACGATGGAGATGAGGAGGGGGGAGGCGCGAGCGCGCGAGGATTATCAGGCCGCCGGCAGGACAGCGGGAGCAGGGCAGCACGGAGAGCCTTGTGGCAAGAGAAAGAGATGACGACGACGAAGAGACGACGCGACAGAGAGCGCGGGTGGGGGGCAGCAGCAAGGGAAGGGACGCGCGCCGCGCGCGGGCGCGCGCGCGCGCCGGGCCCTTGAGGGAGCCGAGGCCCCCGTGCCTCGGCGCGACACGCTGAGCGCGTCCCAGTCCACTGGCAGCACGGCTGCCAGGTGATCTCGGCCTCCCGTCCCGCGAAGCGGGGCGGCACGCCATGCGCGTGGAAGGCATGGCGTGTCGCCGGGGCTGCCGCCGCGACATGTTCAGCAGAGGATGTTGCGGCCACGTTTGTTGCAGGACTGCGCCCACCTGGTGCGGCCCTGGGGCCGCTGTTCCACCAGAGGGTGTCTTGTGAAAGAGGCGGCTCGTGGTCTCGCAGTAGCATGGGCGGGCCGTGCCGGAGGAGACGGAGGGAGACTACCCGTTCCGTCCGCCGGCTCGGCAAAGACAGACGGCGGCCAGCTTGCTTTTGGTGGTCCTTGGCCCCCCAGAGAGGCCCGTCCGAGTGACCGTCGAGAAAAGACTGGGGATGAGCAGCCTGCCCCAGGAGAGGTGCCAGTGTCCTGAGCACTCCAGGCCGCTGGATGTCCGGGGAGGAGGGCGAAGAGGAGGAGGGGGAGGAGGAGGGCCACGACCCTGCATCCCCGAGGCTGATCGCGCGCCATTTGAACAAGAGCTTCCAGGAGAAGAAGATCTTGTGCAAGGCTCCGCGCCTTCGGCTGCCCCAGGGGCTCAGGGGACGCCAGTGCGGTCTGCAATCGCACGCCCTAGCTGCCCCTCCTCCTGTTGCTGCAGGCGTCGTGCTTTACATTGCGTTCGCCCTGCCCGAGGCCCGTGCTGGGGGTCTTTTTTATCGCGCTCGCAGCATTTGTCTCCCTTGTGAGTGTGACAGGCGGCGAGGCTTCCCCCTCGAGCCCACACTCCCTCCCCTCTGCCTGACTCGCCTGGCGGGCGGGTCGGGTCGGGCAGGCTCCTCTTCCCCCCCTCCTCCACAATAACACAATCTGAATAGTATTCTCCTGTCTCCCCTGACTCTATCCGGAGAGTGCCCCGTTCTCTCCGCGTATTGTTTCAACACGCAGGACTTCATGATGTGGCGTTTCATACGTTTTTTGTTCAATCTGGGCGTTTCTGGTTCTTCCAACATGGTACTCCCGCTTCAGCGCCGCCCTCATTTCCGCGCTTCGGTCATTCAAAATAGTGTTCCCGCTGCAGTGCTGGCCTCGTTCCCGCGCCTCTGGACGGCACTTGGCATCCGAAAGCGCCACATCGGGCAGACACCATTGCGGAGGACATGGAGCCAGCATTCCGGACAGACCCTCCTCTCGGAAGGGCCATTTACCCCGGCATGCAATGCAATGCTGTGATGTGCACCGTAGTGCGATACCATGTTTTCCGTTGCTATGTTTTGTGACGCAATACGCCACTACGCAATGCCACCTCATGCCGTGACATGCTATTCTCTGCTGTGCTCTTCGACGTCATGTTTTACCATCCATCGCGTACCTTCTTGGGATCATTGCCCTGCTCGACATCCAACTGTGCGATTAGATGGGGTATCTGAGCCATGGTAAGGGATGGGAGGCAGGAGTACGACGTCAAATGTGATGCTAGCGCACCTAGCTTGTGCTCCTCCTCCTCCTCCTTCTCCTTCACCTCCTCCTCCTCCTCCTCCTCCTCCTCCTCCTCCTCCGTCCCGCACCCGCGGCGTGCGTCGACCAGGCAGGGAAGTCGGGATCGGACGAGCCCCAGACTTGCGCCCCCTGCCTGGTCTC
Organism: Prorocentrum cordatum; assembly: GCA_963575745.1. Taxonomy (NCBI): domain Eukaryota; class Dinophyceae; order Prorocentrales; family Prorocentraceae; genus Prorocentrum; species Prorocentrum cordatum. The sequence goes on from CAUYUJ010001403.1 coordinate 126,232, forward strand.
CCCCACTCTGCGGGGAGTCTCTGAGTTGCCTCTCCTGCCTCTCTCTGGCCGGGGACGGGGGCGGAAGTGATCTCGCGAGGTGGTGCCTTCGGATGGCCATGCGGATTTCCTGGGTCAGCGCCAGACCCCGCCTGGGTGCGCTTTCGGCCCAGCTTTGCTCGTGCCGCGCGCCTGGGAGGGTGGTCCAGCGTCGCCCCAAGAATTCGCACGGGTCCCCAGAAGAGCACTGCCTTCGCCTCCCTCCCCTCCTCCCTTCCAGTGCTGGCGGACAGTCTCCCAGAGCTGTCGCGGCAAGGTCGCTCTCGAACCCTCTCTGGGTCGTGGCTCCTTGCTGAAAGGAAGCTGCGGCCGACGCTTCCGCCGCCAGCTCACTGGGAGCACACCCATCCCATCCCATCCCCTCTCCCCTCCTCCCCTCTCCTGCCTCTCTCCTCCCTGGTGGTCCTCCCCCCTTCTCCCCTTCGCTTCCTGCACGCCCTCCTCTCCCCTCCCCTGCTGGCTCCCTTCTCCGCCTCGCCCGTCTCGCTCCCTTCGCCCTCTGGCCTCTCCTCCCCTCCTCGGGGCGGCCCCCTCGCTTCTCTCGTCCCTGGTTCTGGGGGGCGGGAGCGTCGGGCCGGACGAAAGGGGGGGATTGGGAAAGGGGGGGGGTACGAAATTTGCTGCATGCAGCTGGTTTCGGCCTCACCGAGGGGGCCATTTCTCGATACATAGCCGGGAAAATCAGCTGCGTGAGCTGATTCTCAAACCCCCCCTTTGCTATCCCCCCCTTTCGCCCGACCCGAGAGCGATGGGGTCGTGGCCCCCTCTCGCCCACCCCGCTCCCGCGGTGGTCCTCTGTGGGCTGCTCTTTGGCACTGGCAAGGCGTCGTCGTGATTTCCCTGTCGGTGCCGCATCTACTGCAAGTCATCTCTTCGGCGGCATACACCGAGGCTCGTAAGATTGGTGCTCAGGCCCTGCGGCCGGCAGAGGCATTTGGGAAGGTGGGGATCAGACGCTCCCGAGGGTGCCCAAGAGGCGACACGAGGCCCCAAATATGTGCCCAAGGACCCCCACGAAGTGTTGGTGGCGTCTGTTCCTTAGGGGGCCTTCTGAGAGCCTCCTGTGGCTTCCTGGCTGTTCCTGGGGGCCGCCTGGGGGCCTCGTCAGGCCTCTGGAAGGGCTCTTGGGCTCCAGGACCCCCCGGGGGAGGGGTGGTATTCTGACCTGGGACCCCCCACCCAGGACCCCCGCAGCCCCACCCCTCCCAGGGACCCCCCCCCAGCAGGGGGGAAGGGATCGTAGGACAGGGGCTTCCCTTCCACACTTTGCTCAATTTCGATTTGGTTGCTTTGCTTCGGCTGGCGGCTTATGGAGGAGATGGAGACCCACGAATGATTCTTGAAGTCTCTTTGGAGCGCTCTCGGGGGCATTTGGCCGTTTGGGAGCCTCATGGTGCATCCTGGCGGTTCCTTGGGGGTGCCCGGGGGCCTCTGGGTGGCCTCTGGGGGGCCTTTGGGGGGCCTCTTGGGCCCCGGGACCCCCCGGGAGGTGGTATCCAGGACCACCCCCAGGGGCCTCCTCCCAGGACCCCCCATGCCCCCCACCCTAGGTGCTTCCCCGGGCGGGGAAGGGACCAGAGGGAAAGGTCCTCCCTCCGACTCGATGACGACATGTCGCTCAATTTCGTTTAGGCTGCTTTGCTTGGGTCCGAGGTGAGCGCATGACCCTCCGCTGAGCCGCGGGGCACTTCTGCTCACGCAGGCCGCCGGGCCACCTGGAGGCCCGGTCGCTCGGCGTCGACTTGTTTTTTGCCCTCCTCTCCTTCTCTTTTTCGTCCTCCTCCTCCTCCGCGGTATAGAAAAGTTGCCAACCGCACGTAACTTCACAGGCACCCGGGCAGACCTCGGGAGTCGGTCGAGAGCTAGACTAGGGGACGAGAGGCGTAAACATGGACTTTCGGAGGTCCGCCCGAGTCTCGGATCGGCGCTGGACACCCCCCCTGGCGCGCGGAGGGCGCCGAGCGCGGCGCCAGAGGCGCCGCCAGGGGCGCCGCCAGGGCGGTCCATCGCCGACCCAGGAAATCCGCGCGGACCGTCGAGCGTGTGCAGTCAAGACGCTGACACAGGGGGCCGCTTTGGGCTCAGGCAGCGCTGGTTTTCGGGCCGTGCCTTGGATCTAGCTCGGGGGACCTATTCGTGGCCGAGGTTCGCCTTGGCCACGAGGGCCCCGTCTGGCCTCAGCTTGCGTTCCCTCTGCCAGGACGATGACTGTATGTGTGTACTGCTGTGCTGTCCCCCTGTGGGTCCCCAATCCTTTCAGGCATCCATGCAATCATGCAGAAGTGGCCCCGCGCTTCTTCTTTCCAAGAGCCCGCCCCCCCGAAGAAGCAGATTGGTCTGCTGCGCTTCGTGCGGGCTTGTAGGCGGCGCGCCGCGGATCCCGCATGTGTGTTGCGATGTGGTCGGGATGGTGCTTGCAGGCTGCTCGTCCCTACAAAGCCCCCCTCCCATCAGCTGCCGCGGACACGGCCAATCTTCTGGACACGCAACACGAGTGACTACCTAACTCTTCCCAGTTATGGTGACCGACGGAGATCCCAAAGTATGTCCTGCGCATTGCCAATTGCCAACTAAAGGTTTTGACACACCACCAACTAGTTCCAAATGAATTGGACGCTCGAGTGACGCACCATTGACCCACTCACGCCCACCAGCGGCCCAATGGTGATTCACTCTGTGTTGCCCCCAGTTTTTGATGTTGCAAGCCCATGGGTGCGCAATAAAGTGGCCACCAGCTGGCCATAGCCAGGTCCGAAATTCCTGCGAGGCAGGACTCGTGCTCATACGGGCCTTCGTCGAGAGCGATGGAGCAGCCATCAGTGAGAGATCGTGTGGCCACTAGAGTGTCAGAAAACAGGCTCAAAGGTTTTGTGAGGCAGGGCCCTAAATGCTTCATACGGCCTCGCCAGGGAGTGGCGGGAGTATTTTCGATGTCATTGCTGTTTTCAGTTGCACCGTCCTCAGGCACCTATCCTATTACATCATCCGCTGTACATGCGGAAGACCATTCATCCTCCTCTCCCCTTCCCTAGGTTGCAACTCCTGGAATGAGAAGTCAGCAATTACGCTGGTATGATCGATCCTCCTGCGTCCTCCTCCGTCCATTTTCCCCTCGTGTATCTTCCCCCTGCCCCTCTTCTCCCCAAAACTGTCCCCCCCCCTCTCTCCCCTTCCCGTTCTCTGCCCCTGCGCCGCGGCTGCTCCTCCCCCCTTCCTCATGTTTCTCCTTCCCCCCCCCTCCCCCTCCCCTCCGATCCCTCACTCCACCCCTCCTCCATCCTGGTGCTGCTACGTCTCCTCGTGCCCCTCCGCCGCCTCCTCCTCCTCCCCCTCCTCCCTCCAGCTACGTGAGCTGATTCTCAAACCCCCCCTTTGCTATCCCCCCCTTTCGCCCGACCCGAGATGTCGTCCCGCCCTGTCTGTGGTTCGACCCACTGGCCCCGCGGAGGCCTCGGCCCCTCCCCTGGGGCTCCCTCCTCGCCTCACCCGCGGGCCCCCCGGGGGCCCGGAGCGCGGCCCTCGGAGGCCGACTCCGGGAGTGGAGGCGCCTCGGAGGCCGAAGCCGATGCCGCACGGACGGATCCGGCGGAGGTCCCGGGCGCCAGGGGGGGGTCGACCCAAGCTCGGGGGCGGAAAAGAGGGGGGTGGTGACCAGGGGGGGGTGGATTTCACGGCGGGGGCCATGATATTTCCTCAGATTTCATGGCGCCTCTTCTTACTTCATTACGTCCCTGCCCCCCCCCGCTGGGCCGCGCACATGCCGCCGGTCATGATTTGCACCCCCCCTCTTGGACACCCCCCTCTTGGTCGCTCCCGATAAGCAGTGTTTGGGCGACTCCGTGGGCCATGCGCGAGTCGGTCTCGTTCTGCAGCAGCGGCGAATGAAGACAAGACGAGGGAAGACGAAACGCCAAAACGAGAACGAAAGACACTGCTTGGGCCGATCCCTGCCGGGCGCGGGTCTGCTTTTGGGGGGCCATCTCCTGCGGGCGTGGGCCTCCGAGGGGGAGGGGCGGGCTTCGGAGGGGGGCAGCGGCCCGAGCAGGCCACGCGGGCAGCTGGCACGCACGGAGCGGGCAGCCACACCGCCGCGGCGTGGCGCACAGCGAGGTGCAGTGGAGGCCCATACCAAGAAGCACCCTGCCTGCCTCCAGGGTGCCCTGGGTTTCTTCGGGTTCGATGGTTTTGCGATGGAGAGCGCGACGTTCCCACACCGAAAATCAATGGACGTCCTGGGGTCTCGGGGTTGGGTTTCTTGTGAAAGGCTCCTCGTGGTCAGGGCTCCCATTGTGCAGACGATGGCAGAAGCAGGTACAATGTGGGAGGTCCGCGCGGAATTCTTTGGATCGTCCCTCGAGCGCAGAGGCGAGGTGATGTGCGAAGCCTGCTTGCCGTCGAGACCTCCAGGGGTCAGCTAAGCTCGGCTGAACGCCTTGATGGTGGGTGAGAGGGGAAGGAGGAAGAGGAGCAGCAGAAGTAGGATGAAGACGGAGAGGAATTAGCGGAGGAGATGAAGGCTGAGGATAAAGAGGGGAAGGTGGACGAAGGAATGCTGAGAGGGAGGATGCCGAGGAGTACGGCGTGAGAAGATACCCAACCAAAAACAACACACAACATTGGAGAGAGACAGAGCGAGTGAGAGAGGGAAAAAGAGAGAGAGAGAGCTGGAGGGGGATAGAGAGAGAGATAGAGAAACACATAAAGAAAGAGAGAGACAGAGAGAGAGCGAGAGCAAACATGAGAGAGAGGGGGGGGGGAAAGAGGAGCACGAGGAGAGGAGTGGGACGTGAACAGGCGAGACGAGAAGGGTAGGTAGTACGGGCAGGATGGGGGGAGAGACGAACAGGACGACGACAAGGAGGATGGAGGCTGGGACAGAGAAGAGCAAGGAGGAGAGGGAATGTGAGCAGGATGAAAAGCATTGGAGAGGAGGGATGCGGAGGGCAATGATCAGGAGGAGGAGGAGGCGGAAGAGGAGAAGAGGGAAAAGGTTGGAGTATGGAAGGAGGGGGTGGGGAATCGATTCGCAAACGAGGGCCGGTGAAGGGGCAGAGGTACAAACTGTGCGCTTATCCCTTTCCATTGAGTCGCGTGAGTGGAACTTTTGTGATTGTTCAGAGATGTTATGTCGGACGGTTGTTGTGCCTCCCGCTTGGTGCCCCAACTGAATGCCCCCTTGTCGACCTTACCTGAGCCTCTCATATGGTTCAGCTTATTGCGTGCGATGATTTCTCGCTCCGCTGCCGAACAAGCTTTGGCAGTCTAAGACTTGTATGAACGAGTACGCTCGCAATGATCATACGATCGATTCTCGACATCGCTCCCATGTTTCTTGTTCGTTTGCAGACGCATGACCAAACAGGACGCAGCCGGTACCCCTTGTGATGCGCGTCCACGGTTGAGCAAGTGGTCTGAGCCGTCATTCACACTAGGGTTGCTCGGTCGTGGCCGTATTGCTTTGCTGGCACTGTCGAGCCTGAGCTTCAAACCACACTGTGAAGATGCTTGGATCCAGATGGAGTGTCATGTGTTCATTTCCGATCGGTTCCGATCCTGGCAAGTTTCCCCTTTGTATCCGGCTCTTGACGACCGCATCCCAATTTGTTCGGGCCTAGTTTTTCAAGCCTTGGCCACTTTTACATCCATTGCGTCTCCAACTTCCACTGATTGTCCAGCTTCTCTGCGCCTTCCTCAAATGGGCGGCTAGTGTGGAAAGTAGAGGGTGGGGGGCATTGTGCTCTGCTGCAGTCACGGTGCATTGCGCGGGGATGCGGCATGTGGGCGCCAAAGTGTTGGCGTGATTCCTCTTCCGTGTGCCAAAGGCATTCTACGACCCGCAGACTATCCGACAGGCAATATTTTTTGTTTTTGTGTTTTTGTAGATGAGCAGTCCGACTTGCAAACGAGTAAGGATGTTGGATGAGGCATGTGTACGATGTTCAAGTTTTCAACGTGTTGATGCTCTGTGTTGTTCCCAGCGTCGTGAGATGCAGAATGGGAAGCGAGATGAAACACTAGCGACGGAGGCGTTGTTGAATTGGCGTTGCGGTTCGGAATGACGTTTGAACAAATTGCTAGCACTTTTGCTATGTTTCTGCTCTGCACCTGTATCCACATGTCATCACCTTCAGCGCATGGCACTGGCACGTTCGAACCGTTGCCGCACTGCCTGTAGGTTGTCTGTGGAGATGTATTCGAGGTCACGTCTGAAGACAATTTGAGGCATCTAGTACGTTCTATTGAAGGGCTCGCCATCGAGGAGTCGAACGATTGACCTGTCAACCTCGGTGGGTGTTACCACAAGGCCAGCGGACGTAAGCCGAGGGTGGTGGCGCCGACGGGAACCAGCGGTCAGGGGCAAGCCTAGAAGGGATATGTTCAAAGTGGAATGCACCGACCCCTAATCGCCTACTGGTGGCCAATGGGGAAGAGCCCGATAGCCCACCCCGCCCAGGACCTTGCGGCTTCGCTATGTGAGGCCTGCCGCCGATCTATTGGCGACGTACTGCCGATTCCAGGTCGATGTTTCCCCGCCTGGAGCCAGACTCCTTTATCGTTTCCCCTCAGGCGGAAGCCCGCGGGAGTCAAAACGTTACCCCCAATAAGTTCGATGTTGGGCGGATTCGGGTATTGGTGGGCGGATTCGGCAATTGGTGCCGGCTTGCAGATTTGCCTCTGGTTCCTTGGCACGACAGTTTTCACCATTGGTATAGGCGCACAGACTGTCGTAGCGGAGAGATGCCTGGCAATGTCTGTCAGCCGTGGACTCCAGGGCTGGGATGGGGAACCTTTGGCTTCTTGCCCCTCTGCCATGTCCGAGGGTTCTGGCAGCCGATGGGTTACTACCACGTTGCACGACGGAGGCATTCGTCGACCGCGCAATTGGCCCGACGGGAGCCTGTCGCGACTGCCCGCGCGGATGGCCCCGGTCGGAGTAGGACGACGACGCGAGCCGCGGGCCTCGAAGGAGGACGAGGAAGGGGACGCGATCCCGCAGAAGGCACCTGCACACCGGCACCACGCCTGGCCAGGGCCGTCCACTCGGGGGCGGACAAGAGGGGGGTGATGACTGGGGGGGGGGGGGATATCATGGCGGGGGCCATGATGTTTCCCCAGATTTCACGGCGCTCCTTGTTATTTCATTACGTCCCTGGCCCCCCCCCCCATGGGCCGCGCACATGCCGCCGGTCATGATTTGCACCCCCCCCTCTTGGCTGCTCCCGATCCACGTTCGGGCGGCGTGTGGGCCCTCGGCCGGGATGGCGTGTGAGTGGGCCGTGCCGCGGCCCAGGGTGGCCCTGGCCAGATGTGGTGGTGTAGATGTCATGGTCGGCCGTGCCGCACGGGGGGGCCCAGGCACCTGCGCGGCCGCGGGCTCCCACCTCCTCGTAGCCGCTGTCCTTGCCCTGCAGACGCCGCGTGATGGAGAAGACGGTGAAGGGGGGGGGGTAGCTCGGACCTCGCAGGGGGCGGAACGGGCACTGGCTGCCGGGAGCTGGGCCCCGATCGGGAGTGGGACGGGGGCCAATGCGAGCGGGGTCAGCCAGAGCGCGGGATTTTGCAGAGTCCTGCAGAGCCAGGGGTGCACTAACCCGGGCTTGCGCGCAGGATCCTGCAGGATCCTGCGGTATCTTGTGAGCCTCCGTTGTTGCACAGCTCAGCGTTCAGAAGTGCACCAGTTGATGTGCTGCTCCGGCTTTGCAGCTAGATCCTCCCCATCCTCCTCTCCAGCTTCCCTTGATGCACGTGTTGATTCAGTTGCCCAGCTTCATCCCCCTTCCCTCGGCCTCTTTCTCCATGCTAAATGCTGCATCGCCGCCCTGCGGAATTATTCGGATGGGCGCGGGGCTCTCCCGGCGGCGCCTTTGGCGCGATCTGCGCGCCAGGGAGGCGTGTCCGGCGCCGATCCAAGACACCCGCGCGGACCTCCAAAAGTTTGTGTGTAAGTTGGTTGTTCTTATTTTGCACCCCCTTGCCGCCTCACCTCCGTCTCAGAGAGACAAGAATCGGGTTGGGAGGATGGGGCTGGGAGTAATAGGCAGATCCTCCATACAACCGCGTATGCTGAATGTGTTTCTTTCTTACACAGTCGTACCCTGCAAGTGTACATCGATAGCAAGGACGGGTCACCTTCCCAAGGGCACCTTGCGTCCTTAGATTTGTTTTGCAGTGCGCTGCAAGAAAAGCTTAAACTGGGGCGTCCAAGGACCGTCCAAGGGTCTTGCGGCCTTGCAGCGCGGCCTTACTACAGATTTTGGCTGTACCCCTTCCTCCCAACACGAGAGTTATCTGTCTCACAGTCCCCTCACCCCCTCGCCCCGCCCCCAGGGCACGCTCAGCGCTGAGCGCAGCCTGCCCGAGGGCGCCCGGATCATGACGCCGAAGAGGCCCATGAAGGCACCCCTCCTCCCTCCGAGCCTCCACCATCAGCAAGAAGAGGCAGAAGGGGATGACTCGGGCCACCACGAGGGTGCGACGTAATTCGCGCTTTGCGGTCTGGGCGATTTCAGAGCGAGCCGCGAATCCCTCATCTTGTTCCGGGGGGGTCGGCGCGAAAGCGCGAAGATATTCGCGTTTCGCGGAGCGCGAAGCGCGAAGATAGTTGCCCCAGGGAGGAAGAGAGAGTCCAGACCCCCTCGCTCCGTGAAAAAAACTTGACGGACGATGTTTCTCCCAAGCAGTAATCGCTTTTCCTAATTGTTATGTGCGCCTCTGAGCGCTTGGATGGGTCCAGCAAGAGTTCGCCACGTTGCCACCCGTTGCTGTCTCGTAGCCACCTCGTGCGCTGAGTGGGTCGGCGAGGTTTCGCCACGTTGCCGCCTTGTTGCCGCTTCGTGGCCGCCTCGTGCGCCGAGTGGGTCTGGCGAGGTCTCGCCACGTTGCCGCCCATTGCCTCTCCGTTGCCGCCTCGAGCGTCCGGTGGGTCCGTGGAGGTTTCGCCAGGTTGCCACCCGTTGCCGCCTGGTTGCCGCCTCGTGCGCTGGGTGGGTGCAGCGAGGTTTCGCCACGTTGCCGCTAGTTGCCGCCTCGTTGCTGCTTGGTTGTTGCCTCGTACGTTGGTTGTGTCCATCGAGATTTCGCCACGTTGCCGCCCGTTGCCGCCTCGTTGCCGCCTGGTGCGCTGAGTGTGGATCTGGCGAGGTTTCGCCACGTAGCCGCCCGTTGCCTCAGCGTTGCCGCCTCTTGCGCTGGGTTGGTCTGGCGAGGTTTCGCCACGCTCCCGCCCGTTGCCGCCAGGTTTCCGCCTCGTGCGCTGGGGGAAGATTCACCACGTTGCCGCCTCGTTGCCGCCTCATGCGCTGGGTGGGTCTGACGAGGTTTCGCCACGTTGCCACCAATAACCGCTCCGTTGCCGCTTCTAGCTTGATCCACGTAGTCAGCATCATCTAACTCACACCATATAGCCTGCACCATATAGCTTGCACAACCACCGTGTGATAACTTATTGTTTGAGGTCCACGCTGGCGAACACATACATACATACACATATCTTCCCTGTTATATGTTGTTTTACAACCTGGGGGGATGGGGATTCCCCCCCACAACAAAAACAAGGTTCCCAGGATCCGTGGCCCCTTGGGCGCCCAGGACGCCCCTACAGATCCCAAGGGCTTTCCAGGGCTCCTGGAAGCCCCTGCTGGGCCTACATAGGCAACGGGCCCAAATCGGTCAGGAGGGCGACCGAGCGGCCCCGCGAAAGTCCCAGGAGGCCCCAGACACCCACCAGCCGCCGGAGGACGACCCAAAGAAGACCCCTAAGCGGCCTCCAAAACTCAACAAAATCATTCATTTCCAGTAAAATGCTCTGCTCTTCGGCCTTCTGGGCGTCCGAGACCGCCGAGGAGGCTAGAACATCGCCCCGAAAAACTATCCAAGAGAGCTTCCAGGCGGTTCAAGAGAGCCCTAAGACTGTCCAACAGCCAAGGTGGCCCAGAGAAAGCCCCATGACGGCCCGAGATGGCCCCAAGACGCCCCCCCGAAGCATTCAAGATCGTGACCCGCTCGTTCAGGGAGATCGTGTTTGGAAGCAGGGTGGCCCGAGGAACCCCTTTCAGAGGCTCCCAGAAGGAATCCAGGAGTCCCCCAAAAGGGCCTGAGAAACCCTTGAAAAATTCGGTGAGGCACCCATGAGGCTCTCCAAGGAGGTGTCTCCGCACAAAGAGCTGAGGATGGGGACGAATTCGCAGGGTAGGGCGAGAATGAGGAAGAGGGGGAACATGAGGGATGATGAAAAGTATTTTTAGTGACGACGTCGGAAAAGACAACAAGGAGTTATCGTTAAATTTTATGGTTTACCTTCCTGCTCTTCGCCTCCGTATCAAACATCAAGGACCAACGGTACATGGCGCGAAGCGCCAACGCATTCTTTTATATGTAGATGTACGTGTGTGAATCGATGTATACATACACACATATATATACATTAAATATATGTGTGTATGGAGATTATACATTCTAAACGCTTCGCGTAGCCCCATCAGCCCATCCAGACAAAACGCCCAGACGAGTTGCCCTGATCAGGGATGTGGAGGAGCATGCAGTAGAATATGGGGCTAGGTCAGACGTTATACCCAAAGAGGGGGAGCATGGAGAAGGAACCGGAGGAGGAGGAGTAGGGAGAGGGGGAGGGGGAGGAGGGAGGAGGAAGAGTATGCGGATGAGGATCTGGAGGAGGAGAAGGAGGGGGAGGAGGAGGGTGAGCAAAAGATGCCCAATGCCTCGTGGATGCCTCTTTGAGTCTCTTCGGATGTCTCTCGGGAGCTTCTTGTAGTCCTCTTTGGGCCTCTTTGGGGCCTCTTGGCGGCTTCGGGGGCCTCTTCGAGCGTCTCGGGTGCCTCGTGGGAGCCTCTTGGGAGCCTCCTGGGGATCTCTTTGGGGCCTCTTGGGGCCTCCTGGGCACCTTGGGGCCATCTTGGGGCACTCCTGGGATCCTGGATGGCCAACTTGGGGCCATTTTGGAGGATGTCGATCGAAGGAGAAGGGTAATCAATTGGAGCCCCCCCACCAGGCCAGAATGGGCCAAACACCTAAGTGAAATAAATGATGTGTGCCTTCTCGCTGAGGCCTTCTTGGACGCCCCAATCAGTCACCAGCATCCCCGTCCAGGTTCAGGAGAGAGGTGGGGGGAGGGGTCAAGACTTTGGATTCGGACCAATTCTGGCGACATAGAACAAACTCCAGCGAATAGAGCCAGTTCAATCCCGATGGAACATTCTAAAACGTTGGGCATATATGAGAAGCTTCTCAGAAGATGAAGAGGATGACGGTCGTCTTCCTCCTCCACAGCGGCAATGTCCGAGCAAAGAGGATTGTACTATTAGATAGCACTTGGGCGGACGATGGTGTCCATGAGTCATGATGGTGATCATTGGACAGGATTGTACCTGCCACGGGGAACACCCAAGCCGTGGGCGGCGAGGCTACCGCTTTTGCCACCACGGAGGGGCACAGGGTGAAGGCAGGATTCGACGACCCGTACCGACGGGCCTCCAGCCGTGACATATGTTTCCCGAACACATGCGTTACCAGTTCATGGACTCCGAGCAGCAATATCACTACACGACTAACCTCTTCACACTACCGCTACTACACAACCGCACTACACAGGATTACCATTACTACACAACCGGGACAACCACTACAAACGACTTCACCACAGACTACGACCACTCAGCTATTATCACCCCCGCGACCATTTAGCCAGTATTACGACACCGAGTCCACAGCAGGGGTCTGTTATGGTCCCTCGTGTATTTCTACCACTGCTACTGCTACTCCTACTACTATTATCGCCGTTATTTTTATTCCTACAACAACTACTACTACTATTATTTCCACCACTAGTATTTCTATTACTACTACTACTACCATTACTACTACTACTACTACTACTACTACTAATACTACGATTACTCCTACTACTACTACGATTAATCCTACTACTATTACTACTACTACTACTACGACTACTACTACTACTACGATTACCTCTATTCGTATTCTTTCTACTACTAATGCTATTACTACTACTACTACCACTACTACTACTACTACTACTACTACTACTACTACTACTACTACTACTACGACTACTACGACCACTACTACTACTAATAATATTGCTATTACTACGGCTACCACTGCTACTACTATTCCTGCTACCACTACCACAGTCACGACTACTATTACTGCTATTTCTACTGCTACGACTACTACTACTACTAGTACTACTAGTACTACTACTACTACTACTACTACTACTTCTACTACTACTATTACTACTGCTGCTACCACCACTACTCGTGCCATTGATTTCCGTACTACTACGTGCATGACTACCACTATTACTACGACGACGACTACTACTACTACTGCCGCTACGATTACTACTACTACTACTACTACTACTACTACTACTACTACTACTACTACTACTACTACCAACTTCAACTACGAGCACTACTACTTGTACCTTTACTACCCTCACCCGGTTTACTACCACTACTACTACTACTACTACTACTACTACTGCTACTACTACTACTACTATTTCTAATACCACTATTACTACTACTATTACGACTACTGTTACTACGGTTGCTGCAGCCTTTACGACTGCTACTACGATTTTTTCTACGGCTCCTACTGCATACTACTATTGCTACTACCACTACTATTAGTATTGCTACGACTACTATTTGTACTACTACTACAACTGCTGCTATGTCTACTACGAGTACTACGGCTACCACGGCTACTCAAATTACTATTGTTGTGGCGACTACTACTACTACTCTTACTACTGCGATTATTAAGACGACGACGACTATTACTACTAGGACGACTACTACTACTTCTACGACTACGGCTAGTAGTACCACTACTACTACTACGACTACGACTGCTACTACGACTCCTACTATACTACTACTACTACTACTACTACTACTACTATTAATACTACTACTACTACCATGCTGTATATTACGACTGGTACTATTAAACTTACTTTTGCTACTATTACCATTGTGACTGCGATTTCTTTCTATTATTTCGATTGCTTTTGCGACTACTACTACTACTACTACTACTACTATTACTACTGCTATTATGACTACTACTACGACTACTACTTCTACTATTCCTACGACTACTAGTACTACTACTACTACTACTACTACTACTACTACTACGAGTACGACTACTGCTACTATTACTACTACGATTACGGCTAGTAGTACTACTACTACCACTATTATCACTACTAGTATTACTACGACTACTACTATTACTACCACTACGCCGACGACTACTACTACTAGATCTACGACTTCGACTACTACCGCCTGTATTAGCACCACTACCTTCAGTTTGAACTTCAGTGTTACGGCTTGCGTTAAGACTTCTACAGGTACTATGAGTTCGAGTCGTGTTGTTAAGACTATTTGTTCTACTCATGATTGTATAGCATATGCCACTAGTACTGCGAACGCCGTTGCGACTTCTCATATTCTTTCGAAAATTATGAGCACCACTGGCAGTGGTACTACTGTTACTTCGACTAGTACTGCTACTATTACTACTACTTCTACTACTACTACTTCTACTTCTACTTCTACTTCTACTTCTACTTCTACTTCTACTTCTACTACGACTACTACTACTACTACTACTACTACTACTACTACTACTACTACTACTACGACTACTACTACTACTACTATTATTACTACTACTACTACTGCTACTACTATTATTACTACTACTACTACTACTACTGTTACTACTACTACGACTACAACTACTACTACTACTACTACTACTACTACTACTACTATTTACTACTACTACTACTACTACTGCTACTACTACTACTACGACTACTACTACTACTACTACTATTACTACAACAACAACTACTACTACTACTACACTACTACCACTAGAGCTACTACTATACTACTACTACTACTACTACTACTACTACTACTACTACTAACTACTACTACTACTACTACTACTACTACTACTACTACTACTACTACTACTACTACTACTACTACGACTACTACTACTACTACTACTACTACGACTACTACTACGACTACTACTACTACTACTACTACTACTACTACTACTACTACTACTACTACCACTACTACTACTACTACTACTACTACTACTACTACTACTACTACTACTACTACTACTACTACTACGACGACGACGACGACGACGACGACGACGACGACGACGACGACGACGACTACTACTACTATTACTACTTCTCCACCGATGTTGCTACTGTTGCTGCTATTGCTCCTGCGGCGACAACTATCGCTACTACTACGACGCGTCGCTCTAGCAGTCGAAAAGTCATGGTTCATATGCTTCAAAAGCCGGGTCGGATCCCAGCGTACAAAATCGTAAAACATGAGCGGACATCATAAAGGATACCAATTCACGTTCGGAACAGATTTGGTTTATGGTTTACTTGTAAGAGCAGCCTGGCATGAACCCATTGTCAACCATAGATGCTCCGCCGGGAATGGTCCCACTGGGCCGGGATTGGTCCCACGTCGCCGGGATGGGTCCGTCTACCTGTCAAGACCCCCCTCCCGCCCGCAAACTGTCTCGCTCACTCCCACCCGCCCTCCCAACACATAAGTCGCACCCGAGCCTCAGCATGTTCAACGGTCGTCTGTGGATGGACAGCTCGTGGAAACCAAAACAGACCCCATGTGCGCGAAGCTGGGGCGAGGTGCGCCGCGCGTGCCAGGTTTTTCGTGTTTGTTGGGTGTTCTCGCGCATCTTGGTAGAGGGCGCGCTCGATTGTTCTGCAGTCTGGGTCGGCGGAGTGTCTCATGTTCTTCAAGGATGCTCTCGTGTCCTAGGTATGGCCGTGCGAGCACGGGCGGCGGTTCCACGCGGGGGACGGCAGAGTGGTGGGGCAGAGTAGGCCCAGGATCAACAGAGAGATAACCCTCGTTTTTTATTTTCTCGGTCCGGTTGACCACGATCGGCAAGGCCGCCAGAGCTGCCCAACAGAAAGGGCGGGATTCCGATGTCTTTAGTGTTTGGGACCCCCCCCCGAAATCCCGACCGGTTCCCCAGGGCCGGCTTCTCGCCCTGAGTAGCTTTCTGGCGGTCCCAGGGCCAGCAGGGGCCCACTGGTGCCAAAGAGGGCGACATGCATTCGTGACATGTTCTTGCCAACGCGTTGGAGATCTTTGTCCCCCTTCCTGGTGCGAGAAGGACCCTCTTCCTTTTCCTCCAGGGCCCGCTTCCTTCGCGCCATCTGCTTCAGGTTGAGTGTTTGCGGGTGATCTTGTTTAGGCTGATTAGGCCGCTGGTGTAGGCATGTTGGCATCGAGCGTCCGTTCTCCCCTGCCTTTCGCCCTCTCCTCCGAATCCTCCCGCTCCCATTCATGGTGTCACCGACCAGCTGGAGCACTTCGGTGACTCAGCTTGGAAGTTGATGTTGCTTGCGTGATTGCTGTGCCCGCCCACGGGCGAAGAACACACAATTACAAAGGATACCGCCCCAGGCGGCCGACCCCGACTCCCCAGCGGTGATGTCCTGCGCGTGGCATTCGAGAACGGGCGCCGCGTTCAGGGCATCACCGTTGAGGGTCGCGCTCGGGGCGGCGCAGCCCGGAGCAGGGGCGGAGCAGGGGGGAGTCCGGAGGAGTCAATTACGCGTAGGAGTGACCCTTCGCCGGAGAGAGACCTCTGGTGTGGACCCGCTGGGGTCCCCACGTTCGCCGAACGCGACGCGACAGTAGCGTCTTGCGCGCTTCCCTTTGGTCATCAATAAGCCGCGCGCCAAAGGTCGCTCTTACCCATGGCCACTCTTGCGTGCAGCCGATGCAGGTCCCAGAAGCCGCTGGGCCCTTCCAGCAAGGCCCCTTGCCTTCTCGGAAGGCCCCTTGCCTTCTGTGAAGTCTCCCTCTCTCGCGCCCCCTCTCCTCCCCCTTGTGTGTGCACCGCCAGCGGCTGTTGGTGACGAGCGAACAATTCACTCATACCCATAGGGAGGTCGGAGGGAGGAGGACTGGCTATGGGTATGCCGTATGGGTGTGGGTGGTCGGACCCCTGGGGAGGCTCCCGTTGGAGCGGGGACCCCTTTCCGACAACACGCACCCATAGCCCCGCCCGGCCCCCCTACGGGTATGGGGTATGAGTGTGTGTGTGTTGTTCGTTCGTCAGTTGGTGTCTCTCCCTCGATCC
>CAUYUJ010001403.1:147500-242500 GCA_963575745.1 Prorocentrum cordatum
GCAAAAAAACAGGTTTTTGCAATCCCAGGTTTTTTTGCAATCCCAGGTTTTTTTGCAATCCGCGGGCCTCCGAAAGTTTATCCATTCGCCATGGGGAACATCCCGACCTCTGCGCGGACGCCCTGACCCCAGGACTCCTTTTCCCACAGGTTGGACAAGTGCCGTTTCTTGTTCCTCGACGAGCTGGCCTCGCAAGGGCACCTTCATGGCCCGCTCTCTCCTGAGAGGTCACCCCTCCTCCTCCTCCTCCTCCTCCTCCTCCTCCTCCTCCTCCTCCTCCTCCTCGGGAGGGGTAGGCTCGGGTAGCGATGCATCGGCCCCCCATCGCGTATTCATCGCCAACGGGGGCCCGACAGGAGCACCCCGCCCAGGACCATGCGGTGTCGCTACCACGGGCCCACTGCTAGCCCACGGGCAAGGCATCCCCGATTCGGGCTCGACAGTCTCCCCTGCGCTGGTTCCCCTTACCCGTCGGTCGCTGAATTTCTGGGTTCCCAGGAGTACTTTAGGCATTTTCCCAATTCCATCATCGAGTGCCTTGTTCCTTTTCCATGTCAGTGGGCGGGCGGAAGCCCCATCCACTTCAGCGCCTCCTTCCAACCCGTGTTTCTTACCGACATCTTCCGACCGATGAGTATCGTTTCCTCCTTCTCTGGCGCACCCCGCGAGTGGGCTCGGATGCGGCTGCCGCGCCGATGCCTCTCGGGGCCTTTCCTGGCTGCGCAGGAGCAGCAGACCCTCGCCGGGCGGGGGGGCGCCACTTCCGAGGGACCACGGGGCCGGCTGCCCTGGGAGGGGGGGGGGCAGGGAGAGGGGGGTGCTGGAGGAGTACGATGATGATGATGATGATGATGATGATGATGATGATGATGATGATGATGATGATGGTGATGTCCATGGTGATGATGATGATGATGATGATGATGATGATGATGATGATGATGATGATGATGATTATGATGACGTCGATGACGATGACAATGATGAGGATGGTGATGACTATGATGATGGATGAGGACGGGCGGAGAAGAAGGAGGATGATCATGAGCATGAGGATGGGGAGTGTGATGGTGGTGATGATGACGACGATGGTGATGATGATGACGATGCTGATTATTATGATGATGATTATGATGATGCGCATGATGATGGTATCGATGAGATAACGATGATGAAAGGAGGCGGGGGAGCACGAGGAGGAACATGAGGATGGTAATGATGACAACGACGCTGGTGATGATGATGATGCTGATGATGATGATGATGCTGATGATGACGATGATGATGATGATGATGGTGTTGCTGACGATGTCAATGACGATGGTGATGATGACGTTGAGGTGACGATGATGATGATGGCAAGGAGGAGGAGGAGGACCAAGAGGAAGAGGAGGATGAGGATGGTGATGGTGATGATGGTGATTGCAGTGATGTCGTCAATGGTGAAGATCATGATGGTGCTAATGATGGTGGTGCTGATCATGATTCCGATTATGTCGATGACGCTGGTGATGATGATGCGGATGAGCTGGTTCATGAGGAAGAGGAGGATGCGGAGCATGAGGATGAGAATAGTGATGGTGTGGTGGTGACGGTGACAATCATGATGATGATGATGATGATGACGGTGATGTTGATGCTGCTGCTGATGATGATGATGATGCAAATGATGCCGGTAGCGATGGTGATGCTGATGAAGCCGATGAGATGTAGATGGTGATGAAATTGCGGATAATGTCGATCACGACGGTTATGATGTTAGTGTTGATGATGCGATGATGATGATGATGGTGATGATGATGATGATGATGATGATGATGATGATGATGATGCGGGGGAGAAGGAAGAGAAGGAGGAGGAGGAGGATAATGAGCATGCGGATGAGGATAGTGATGATGATGGTGGGGATGATGATGACGATGGTGAAGATCGTGAACGTGACGATGTTTGTTATGATAATGCTGATGATGGTGCTGATGATGTTGATGCCGATGGTGATCACGATGCTTATGACGATGATGTGATGTGATGATCATGACGATTCTGATGGAACTGATGACTTGGAGATTGAGGAGGAGGAGCATGAGGATGGGGATGAGGATGAGGACGATGGTTGTGATGATGACGATTGTGGTCATCATGATGATGATGATGCTGATGATGCTGATGCTGATGATGCTCACGTGATGATGACTGTGGTGACGGTGATGAGGATGTTGACGAGATGATATGATGATGATGATGATGATGATGATGATGGTGATGCTGACGATGACGATGGTGATGTTGAGGATGCTGGTAATAATGCTGGTGATGGGACTGGTGATGATGATGCCGGTGACGATGATGATGGTGAACATGATGAGTGCTGCAAACGATGACGATGTTGATGCTGATTATACCAACGATGCCCATGATGATGGTGATGATGACGATACTGGTGACGATGATGCTGATGATGATGATGATGATGATCGTAGTGGCGATGATGATGATGATGCGGAGGAGGAGGAAGAAGAGGATGAGCATGAGGATGGGATTGAGGATGGTGTTTGCGATAATGGTGAAAATGACGACCAAGGTGATGCCCATGATGGTGATGCTGATGTTGATGCGATTGATGGTGATAACGATGCTGGCACTGTCGATATCGACGTTGATGGTGAGAATGTTGTTGAGATGCTGATGAGGAAGAGGGGGAGGAGGAGGGAAGGGAGCATGACGATGAGGATGAGGATGGTGCTGGTGATCGTGATGATGATGCCGACGATGGTATGATGACGATAATGCTCATGATGTTGATGCCACTTGCGATGATGATGATGTTGATGAAACAAGGGTGATCATAAAAATGCTGACGATGGTGATGCCGATGGTGCTGGTGACCATGATGATACACGCGATGTTGATGATGAGATAATGATGAGGTGAAGATGATGATGCTCATGACGATGATGCAACTGCCGTTTATGGCGATGACGATTGTGATGATGATAAAAGTTTTGATGCTGACGGTGATGATGATAATGCTGAACATGATTATGATTAGATCGATGATGCTACTGATAATGCTGATGCTGATGCTGATGACAATGATGCTGAGGAGGAGGAGGAGGAAGATGGTTGTGGTGTTGGTACTGTTGTGGGTGAGGATGAGGATGATGATGAACATGAGGATGAGGAGGAGGAGGAGGAGAAGGAGGGGAAAGTGAGGAGCGGGATTTCGTGTAGCAGTGGTCCATCGGATCCAGTGCCCCCCTCTCAGCTGGGGGCTAGTTCGCCTCTGCCTGCCCCGCTCGCAGACGGCGCTCAGAGCAGTTCAGAAGCCCTTTGTCTTCGTCGGTTCGTTCCAGTCTTTCCCGAACTGGGAACCACCAGGCTGCAGCCCTTGCTCGGCCCTCGCCAGTTTCTGCTTCTTCCCCACTTGCCTCAACTCTCCGTCGCATCCCTTAGCGAGGGCCTCCAGCTGCTGCCGCCCAACAAACTCCGTACGACGTGCAGCAGTGCACTTAAAGCGTCCTGTTGTGCTTGTGCGCATGACCGGGGTGAATGGCTTGATGCACCACTCAGGCGCGAAGTGCCTGCGGAGCCATGTGCGCCGACACCTCGGCCTGCACCAGCGCTACGTAGTCCTCATCCAGCCACTTCTCGCCCTGGCTCTTCGGCACTCGCGGCCTGCAGTTCTCGCAGACGTAGATCGTCGCCTCCTCGTTCATCTTGTGCTTCGTGTCCTTCACGAGCTTCAGCCTGCGTACCTCCTTCTTGAATGTGTCCTTCTTAGCCCTTGAGGGGGTATGAGACGGCTCCGCTTCCACCGCTGCCATGTAGATTGCCGCCCTGACTCGGATCGTATCCGCGGTCCTCACTGCACAGCGCACCGTCTTCGCCTCCGCCCTACGATGATGGTGATGGGAAGGAGAAGATGAGGAGGAGGGCGAGGATGCGGATCGTGATGACACATGGGAACCATAGGATGGAGATGGTGTGGGTGATGATGAAACAGAGAATGATGAAACGGATCTTGGCAAAGCTGCTGATGATGATGATGACGATGAGAATGATGATGATGATGATGCTGATGATGATGATGATGATGATGATGATGATGCTGATTCTGGTGATGGTGATCATGAGGAGGAGGGGGCGGAGGAGAAGGAGGAGGAGGAGGAGGAGAAGAAGAAGGTGAAACATGTAGGGCAAGTAGAGAAGAGTAATGACGGACAGGATGCAGGATGGATGACCAGGATAAGACTGGCGGGTAGAGAGGGAGAGGCGAAGACGGAGGGCGGGAGCACGGAGGCACGGACGAAGGGAATGTAATGTAAATGGCAGGGGGGGGGGGGCGAGAGCGCAGGAAGGAAGGGCAGGAGGGGGAGGGAGCAGGAAGCCAGCCGTGGCGTGAAGGCGGCGGCCATGACAGCACAATGCCACAAATGTTGATGAGCAACCCTGCTCGCTCCTTTACCCAGAAGTTGTGGGGGCGGAGGTCGACTTCAAGTTCTGCCTGACCTGGCACAGGAACGAGTGGCAGACCGACGGCCAGCTCATCCACAGAATTATGGATGGGGTGATGGCCAGGGTGGACCCGCCAGCATCGCCCCTTCCCCCCCCCCCCGGTTCTCCCTGCTGCCAGTTCGCTGGGCCATCGTGGGCCATCCTCGTCGCGACGGCAAAACGCGGGCGGGGACACTGGGACACGGGCAGGACAGTGCCGAGGAGACCCCCCCCCTTTGCCGCGATGCCTCCCCGAGCTGGAGGCTGGAGATGCCTCGAGCAGGACTCCGAAGAGCAGCGACCCCACGCCAGCACTCGTGCCCTCCGCTGCTCCCTGACGATGGTGGGGGTGGCGATGTTGGCGTGCAGCATTGTACGCATAGTGTACTTGTCACTTGCACGCGAGTGTATCACATGGCCGGTCGCGGAAACCCTATATCCCAAACTGTTGACGCCTCACGTTTTTAGGCATTCCCGCCGTATCCCGCGCACCAATCAGTCGATCAATGGCGCCCGCCATGTCTGCGCGGCAAATCGGCTGAAGCAGTGCCGCTGGCTGGAGGCGGAGGCGCGTGTCCGCCATGGCACCAAGCAGGGACAGTTCAGGCTCTGGTACGAATCGGAGGAGGAGCAGCAGCAGCAGCGGAGGCGTGGACATATACACCCACCAGACATCTTAAGCAAACACAGGAACTTGCATGGGCTCCAGGTTCCTTTCAAGAGTATCGGGAATCTGGACTCGACCCTGGGCGTTCTCTTGCAGCCTGCTTTCTCCGCCGACGGTTCGCACATCTGGACCTGGGTTGTACTGGCCGAAAAGCACTTGGGGTGAAGTGCTCTCTTGGCCCCCTTATGCCGGGGTGCACCGCCGATGCCTGCTCCGCCCGTGCTCCGAGCTTCGCCGATGCTTCGCCGGCGGACCCGCCGCAGAGCTCCCTCCCTCCAGCTGCCGCGCACCGTGCCGCGGGGCCTCTCCGCCCGGAGCGGGCGGGCTGTGCCGAGGGCGTGGTCTTCGGGGGTGGACAGGCCTCCTGCCCTGACGCGTCGATTCAGGAATTGGCCGTTTTCGGCTCGCGAGAGGGCGTCGCGGCCGTCATTTCTGCGGGTCCAGGTCCATCGGCTTCGGTCCCAGGCCGTTTTCACTAAGGGGAGGTTTACTGAAGGCAGGTTTGTCCACCGCCGAGGTCCCTCTGCTCCGGCACGCGGCCGGGAGCGCTCGTCCCCGGCACCCCCCGTGATGTGTGGGCCCTCGTGTTCGGTCCGGAGCGCCGCGAGCGCACCTCCTCCTCTTCGCCGCGGGGGACGCGGGTCTTGAGGGCAACGGGTCCCGAGGCCTCGTCCCCTCTTTCGGATTCTCCGGGGCCCCGCCCGGGGCCCAGAGATTGTCAGACAACGAGTCAGGACGAGGATCTCGTCCTGGGGGAAGGTCACCTAGGTCCCGGGGTCCAGGACCCGGTTCCCTCAGGACCCGTTCCCCCCGTGCGGACTACTCTGCTCCCAGCTGGCTCCGCGTCGCCCTCCCTTCCTCCTCCTGTGTCCTCGCCCCCCGCTCTGTGCTGCTGGGCCCCCGTTTTCCATCCGCGGCGTCGCGGCGTGCACGCCTGCTCCTTCTCCTCCCACGCCCCACTCCTTTTCCCTGTCCCGTTTTGGTTTCGCAGCATCCTGTTGTTATGTGCCTCTCTTTCCATCCACAGCGCCGAGCGCACGCCTCCACATTCTTCTACCGTCTCCCCGTCCTTATCCTCCTCCTCCTCCTCCTCCTCCACCTCTTCCTCCTCTTCCCCCTCCTCCTCCTTATCATCATCATCATCACCACCATTTTTTCCCTCATCATCATCACCGTCATCGTCGCCATCATCAACGGACAATTGTGCCTGATCAATATTATCAGGGGGCCGGCTTCTTGCTCACGACGGGTTTTGTTCCTGTGAGTGCTTGGAAGTGGCGAACTACGTGTAGAAGCGAACGGCTGCGGGCGATGTTGCGTGTGTAGTCTCTGGGCTGAAGACTCCGCCGATCGAGCAGGCTGCAACTCTCGAGCCATTCGGCTTGACCAGCCGACGAGGCACGTCGCCTTCTGGCTCGCTCCTATCGCCCTGTCTCCGCAGATCGCTTGGGTCCTCTCGCCGTTCCTTCGCGTTCACCAGGCTTTCAAGGGTTCTCACACCCCGCGCGCTTTTTGATCTCGCCAGCAGCACGCCTATACACCATCGCGAAGTGCTGAGACAATTACAGAGGCCGGCTGCGAAACATGAAAGCATCATCATCATCACCATCAGCATCACCATCATCATCATCATCATCATCATCATCATCATCATCATCATCATCATCATCATCATCATCATCATCATCATCATCATCATCATCATCATCATTATCATCATCATCATCACCATCATCATCATCATCATCGTCATCATCACCACGATCAACAACATCAGCAGCATCAGCAGCAGCAGCACCAGCACCAGCACCGCCATCAATATCATCTCCCCATCATGCCCTTCCGCCTTCGTTGTGGGGTCCTTGTTGTCTCTCCGCATCGCTGCGCCCTACTTTTTTTCAGCTCGCCCTTATTCCAGGACACCCCGCGCTTCGGGCCCACATGGGGCGCTCCAGAAAGGGCCCCGCGTTCCAAGATCGGAGGAGTTGCCTTCCCTTCCTCGGCGGAAGCTGGCGGAATGCCGGCGGAAGGCGGCGGAGGTAAGCGGAGGCCGCCCCCGCCGTCGGAAAGAGGGCGGAAGCCAGCAGGAGTAAAAGGCAGCCTCCGAATAGATGCCAACTTTTTGGGGGGGTCCAGGTCTGACCCGCCACACGGGGAGCTCCCTCTGCGGCCGAAGTTGATGTGGGCGCATGTCGCCTCGCGCCCCCGGCACATCCCCTCCCACGCCTCCAGGGTTTCTTTCGATTCCTCCGATGCGATTCGATTCGGTTTCGATCGCTTCCGAGGCCGATTCGATCCGACTTGGGATTCCGGTTTGGGTTCCTATTTCTTATTGGAGGCCTACTAGCCTGCAGATTTCTGCCGATTCGGCTTCTCCCGACTCGGCTGCCGATTTCCGACATCCGTTTGATTTCGATCGCCGCTCCAACTTGTCGATTCGGTTCTGGGCCCTCCTGCGCTTCGTGCCCCCACAGGGAGCTCCCCTGCGGCCTTCCTGGGTGTGAGCGCATGCGTGCGGCCCCGCGCCCCTTTCGACCCCACCCCTCCCACGCTGCGTGCCCCCTAACGAGGTCGGGAACCTGCGGAAAGCGTGGCCACGCTTCGGCGCGATGCTCCATCCACCTCGCTGTCCCCAGGGCGTCAACGTCCAGAGCCCTTCGGAGCCTCCCGCCCTGCGGAGCGGAGCGACGCGCTATCCGCTCGCAAGGCTTAGAGTGTCGCCGGGGCCACCGCCGCGACACGCTGAGCTAAAGCTTCTGAACGCTTCGCGCCTGCCACCTTCTCCTCCTCCTCCTCCCTCCTCCTCCTCCTCCTGCTCCTCCTGCTCCTCCTGCTCCTCTTCCTCCTCCTCCTCCTCCTCCTCCTCCCTCCCTCCTCCTCCTCCTCGTCTTCGCCACCTTCTAAGAGCTCCGCGTACGGCATCCGGACCCCCGTGCCGCCGGACGCAGCTCCACCCGCGGCGGCTGCGGGCGTTGGCGCACGCCGTCCCGCCCCCACTGCGGCACGCCCTCACGCGCTTCGTGCCCCCCTGGGGAGTTCCACCTGCGGCCGAAATAGAGAGAGAGAGAGAGAAAACAAACGAAAAGGAGAAAGAGAGAGAGAGAGAGAACCAAAAAAAACGAAAAGGAGAGAGAGAGAGAGAAAACAGCAAATACACAAATAGCCACAAGTAGCCTTTTTTGTCTTTCCTCACGGAGGCGATTGCTTTGGAGGAGTGTGGATCCTGTCCAGAGCAGGCGTGCCGGCTGCAGTACGCTTCACCTTGGAGGCCGTCGGGTACTACTCCTCGTGCAGGTTTATGGCCATGTTGATGGCGCTGCCGCGGTGAACGGCCACGAGGCGCTCCTGCTAGCAGCGTTGTCGTGGCTCCGCTCACTGGGCGACGTGCCGGCGCTACTGGTGGGGGACTTCAGCCTTACGCTTATAATTCGTGGGGCCAGCGTGGAGCCCCTCCTGGCCATGGCCGGCTGGCAGGACGTCCTCGCGCTGGCTGGGCCCACCGGCCTGCCTAGCTCGGGAACCCCATCCAGGATCGACTGCGCGCTCGCCAATGGAGCGGCGATGGAGCGCGTTGTGTCTGCGGCGCTGCGCTGGGACCCAGGGCTCGCGACGCATGCAGCACTCGAGGTGGAGCTGGCCGTCGAGGCGCCAGAGCACGCAGCCATGAGGAGGCGGCACCTTACGCTCCCCGGGCCTGCTGCGGATGGGTGGCCTAGCGCCCGCCAGGCCGTCACCGACGAGGTGCTGCAGGAGCACGAGGCGGCGTTTCGCGCAGGCCTCCGCCACGACCGTATCGCTGACTCTTGGGGCGCGCTGCAGGCTGCTATGCGCCAGTGGCTGAGCCGGCGCATGGGCCACCTGCAGGGGCGGGAGCGGCGGGTGGTACGCTTGCGAGAGGTGGCAGGCGAGTCGCCCCCGGGCCACAGTTGCCAGCGGCGAGGCGTGCGACAACGCTGCCGATGCTGTGTTGCTCTGGCTCTGGCGGCTGCGCCCCGTGCGCCATGCCGCGAGCCGCTGGGGTCTCGGGTGCCATCAGGCGCGGGCCGTTGCCTTGGCCCTGTGCCAGGACGATCCGGACGGGAGCGCATGGGCGGCGGAGCTGCAGAGGCTCACCGTGGTGCCAGGCTTGCTTGCGAGCTGTCTCCAGAGGGCCGAGCTCGAGTATGAGGAGGCGCAGCGGGCTGCTCGCGACCGCCGCCGTAGCTCCTGGCGCGAGTGGGCGCAGCAGGCGATGGCAGATGGCGGAGGCCGGCTGTGCATGTGGATCCGCTCGGACGGCGCCCTGGGGGTCGCCCTCGTGCCTGACCCTGGAGCCCATGGCGGCGCGGCAGCTTCGCCGCATGGTGACCGGCGTTGGAGCTGCTCTCTGCGAGGCGGCGGCGCTGCCCATTTCCGTTACCTGGAGCACCACTGGCGGGCATTGTGGCAAAGGGGCACGCCGCCGACACCTCGCCTTGAGCGGTGGCTCGTCGAGCTCGACTCCCTACCTCCTTTCCGGGAGAGGGCGCCTTGGACGGCTGATCTGGTCCGCATGATCCTCCAAATGATGGCGAAGAACAAGGCGCCAGGCTTGGACGGATGGGCCGTTGCGGAGCTGCGCCGCCTGCCCACCGAGCTGCTCGACTGGATCGCGGAGCTCTTCGAAACAGTCGGGCACATGGGCCCCTGGCCACAGGAGTTGTGCAGTCCAGAAGATCAGCTGCTTCCCAAGGCTGGCGACGGCAGGCAAATATGGGCCGCAGGCCGGTTTGGCTGCTCCCCATGCTGTACCGCGTCTTGGCCGCAGGCAAGGCGCAGTTGTTTGCGCGATGGCGTGTGGCGACGCTGACGGCAGCATCGGCTCCGAGGAGCTCGCGTGGCACTTCGCCCTCGAGCTGGAGGCCGCGGAGGCAGCCAGAGAGGCCATTTGTGGCGCAGTTCTTGACTGGCACAAGGCCTTCAACCACGTCAGCCTGCAGCTCTTGGAGCAGGTGCTGTTGCGTGCTGGCGTTCCCGAGTGGATGCGCGGCCCTCTCCTCGCCACCGACACTGCGCCCCGCAAGCTGCGCGTCGATGGCGGCCTCGGCAGCCTGTGGGTGCCAACAAGAGGGATTGTCTCTGGCTGCGCGCTGGCCGTTTTCGTGCTCAGTGTCTTGGTGCGGCCGTGGTACCGGCGCGCGGTGCGAGTGGGCGACGGTTTATAAAGCGCCGCGTGTATGTCGATGACCTCACGCTGTGGGCGCGCGGGGGCCCAGACGCCACTGCCGAGGCGGTCGCCGAGGCCCCGCGGACCACCCGAGCGTGCGAGGCAGACTTGGATTGGCGGCTGCACGAGGTCAAGAGCTGACAGTTCGCCCACCTGGCCTCTGTCCGGCGGTGGCTCCAGAACGAGAGTCCGTCGATCTCAGCTGGGACTGAAATCCGCGATCTCCGGGTCGCCGCGGTCGCCGGCAAGCGGCGCAAGCACCCCGTGGCCTCGGCGCGGGTGCAGTTGGCCTGCGGCCGCTTTGCATGCATCCGCCGCCTGCCCGTGCCCTTCCGCTGGCGGTGCCTGATGGGAGCCTCCGCCGGCAGTGCCACGAGCACCTACGGCTCCTCTTGTAGCCGCCTGGCCGCGAGCGAGCTGGAGCGGCTGCGCCGCGCTGCCAGGACTGCCACCGGGCTGCCGCCGAGATCATTATTTGGCGTGCTCAGCCCCACGTGGCGCCTGGATCCCAAGGCAGCGGTGATCGTCGCGCTGGTGCTGCAGGCTGCGCGGGCGCTCCGGGCCAGCCAGCTCGACCTCGCCGCGTGGCGCAACACCTCCTCGGCGGCAGTCCGCGCTGGAGCTGGGCGCGCCGTCGGGCCGGTGGCCGCTGCCTTGCGCAGCTGGCGCGAGCTGGCCCTGTGCGACGAGTGGGCGTGCTGTCTGCTCCGCACGGCTGGCGCCCTGCAGAGCGGTCGCGGCGATCCACGGAGCGCGTGGTGTTGGCGGCGCGGCATCGGGCGGAGCGCTGCAAGGTCGCGTCCCGCCAGCCGTGCTTGGCCGACTTGGCCAGCGGCGTGGACAGGTGGGCGACGCGCCGCTTGCTTGCCGCCGACGCCCTGGCGCCTGAGGCCGCCAGTGCCCTGCGCAGCGTCATGTGTGGCAGCGTCGTCACCGAGGCCATCGCGGCGAAGTGCAACGGCAATGCCGGCATTTGCCCGCGCTCCGGGCTGGCCCCCGAGGATCTCGAGCATCGCCTTTGGCTGTGCCCAGCGCGCGAGGACCCACGCCGCGCCGCGCTGGCCGCGGCGCCGCGGACCGAGACGCCCAGCGACGCCAGGGCTCTGTGGCAGTTGCTGGCCGGCGTCGCTTCCACTGGAGTCCTCGCGACGTCTCCTTTGCTCGCCGCCCTTGCAGAGGCAGCGGGGAGCGAGTGCCCGCAGCTTACGCCCCAGGCCGCGCTGCTCCCCGACGCGCCCTGCCGGACGGTGTGTAGCGACGGGGCCTGCCTCCGCCCTTCCGACCCGCAGCGCTGGCGCGCGCGGCATGGGGCTTGCGGTGCGAGGGCCTCGAGAACCCGAATCGACGGCCTGCAGACCGCTCAGCGGGCCGAGGTGACAGCAGCCGCGGCGGCGACCCGGACCCTTGGGGGCCCCGTCGGCTTCGCCTCAGGCAGCCAGTACGTCGTGCGGTCTTGCGTCCAGGAGCACGCCGATTTGTGGCTGCAGCTGGCGGACGCCGCGCGCGCCGGGCGGCTGCGGGCCCGCTGGGTGCCGGCACGCAAGACGCCGGCTGAGGCGCGGCGCCTGGGCCTGAGCGAGCGCGACTGCCTCGGCAATGCCGCGGCTGACAGCAACGCCGGCGCTGCTGCGGCGCAGCAGGCCGTGCTCGCCTCAGGGGGCTGGAACTGCTGGAAGCGGCGCAGCGGGTGCAAGCGGCTGCCCAGCAAGCGGCCTTGGCCGCCGCGCCAGCGCGCCAGCGCCGCGTCCGGCACATCTGGCCGGCGGTCCGCCGCGGGGCTCGCGCCCGCGCAGCGTCCGCCCCTGCCTGCGGGCCCCGCCCCGCCGGGCCGCGCCCGCGCGGCTCCGCCAGCGGCCCGGCCGCGCCGGAGTTGCAGCGCCGAGCCCGTCAGCGGCGGCGCCATGCTGGCGGCTTCCTTCGCGGGGCGCTCGTGGTGGCCGCACTCCCTCGCGCAAGGGCCCGGCTCCGTCTGTTGCCTTCGCTGCGGTGGCAGCGCCGGGACCGCGGCGGCCATGCTGGGATGCGCATGTCCAGGGTGGCAGACGGGCTGCCAGCGTGGGGGCAGGCGCTGCTGCTCCTCGGCAACCTTCGCTGCGTTGGGGTCAACGCAGCAGAAGCTGCGCGCCCGCAACGCACAGCTGCCAAAGGTGCCCGAGTAAGTCGGACGCTGCCCCAGGCCGCCTGCGGCGGCGCATGTCGCCCGAGCCTGTGTATCAAAAACTGATTGATGCCAAGCGCAGGAGACTTTTCATTCGACTTTGGGACCTCATTCATCTGCCAGCGCCAGAGGCGCATTAGGCTGCGCCGAAAGAAAAGAAATACATACACAAGCTCACGCACACACACACATTTTCACACACTTTCGATCTGCATCGGCCACGCGCGCGGCGGCGAGGCGGAGTAAGTCCGGACACGCATGCACAGCGAGAGACACACGCGAATACGCCTGTTGCTTTGTTAAGCCAGTGGGCGGCAGAGCTTTCGGCCTCTTCCCCAGAGCTTGCTTGTCACCCTGGGTGGATTTCTCACGGTAGGGACCGAAAAAGACCCCACAGGATGCCGAAATCTATCAGATACGGTTAGACGTTCGAATAGAGTCCGACGTAGATCTGGGGGTTATGAGGACGGATGGGTAGGAAAACGGTATATATAGAGAGAGAGAGGGAGAGAGAGAGAGAGAGAGAAAGAGAGAGAAATAAACAACGAATATAAAGAGAGAGAGAGAGAGAGAGAACAAAAAAAAGAGACAGAGAGAGACAGAGAAAGAAATAACCAAAGAGACAGAGAGAGAGAGAGAGAGAACGAACGAAAGAGATGAAAGGAGGGGGAGGAGGAGGAAGAGGAGGATGAGGAGGAGGAGGAAGAGGAGGAGGAGAGGGAGGCGAGACACTCTCTGAGGGGCGAACTGCGGCGTGAGCAAGGCCAATCCTCGGCATGAGCTCCCAGCGCGGAGGCCCCCGCAGTGGCGTTGACGACGACGAAGCGACGACGATACTGCGGCGATCCCCAGGCGTAGTGGAGGTGGCAGGTCTGAACAGTTCTTATCAATTTGTTTTTGTTCGAGCATCCGTTCCTGACTCATCCTTACTCCCGTCTTCGCTCCTACCTCCTTCCTGCTTCCCTCGTCCTCTCCCCTCCGCATCGCCCTGACGGGATTTTGCCGTGAGGGCAAATCGTCTTATACCTTGAGGCTTTCCTCAGGACCGCTCGGCATCCCTCAGCCGTCTTCCGGCGGAGGGATGCCGAACACGGTGGAGAAACAGCTCCAGGACCCCTACCCGCCTGGACCCGTCTCCTTCGTTCGTCTCTGCCCTCCTCGGTTTAAGTCGGGCGTGTCACAGGAGGAATGTTCAAACATAGTCCAAACAAATAGTCCAGGGACGATGTTTCGACTATTTGTGTATATATTTGCACAAACTTGGCTACTTCTAATTTTTCACAAAAAATCGTCATGTTGGAGGACATGCCCGACCTAAGCCTGGACCCGTTTCCTTCGTTCGACTCTGCTTTCCTCGCTTGTCCTCTCTCCCCGCCGTGGTCGCAGATTGGCGGTTCCCGTGGGGCTGACAGGATGATGGATTCCCGAACTGCACGCACGACGTCAATTCGCTTGCCGCCCTCGTGCATATGATGGCGGGGGCGGCGGCAGGGGGGTACAATTGAGGGGGGCGAGGCGGACGGGAAAGGAGCCAGAGGAGGAGGGAGGGAGGAGGAGGAGGAGGAGGAAGAGGAGAAGGACAAGTGCAAACCCAAGACGCACCAGCGACGAATTGCTGGGGCTGGTGCGTCCTCAGTCAGAAGTCGTGCCAGGATTCCGTTTCTCAGAACTCAGCACCGAGGATCAAATCGACTGTTTCGTCGGCAGTGTTCCTGGGATTTCAACGGGTGCACAATTGTAAAGATGAGCGTGTAGGCGAGAGCCACATTTAGAAACCACCCTCCCTCCACCCTTGAATATGTTGCAAATCTTTAGACGCACATGCGCGGCGCTAAGGTCAGAGCCACATCCAAAAAACTGCCCGCTATCCATCCATGAAGCTGTCGCACATGTCAAACTTCAGGGTCACAACTTGTGAGCAAGTCTCAGGCGAAACGCCCAGCCCGCCCTACCGAGACGTCTGGGGTGCAACAGGGAGGAGCAGTTCAGCAGGATGTTGGCCAGCGTGGGCCTCAAACAGAGGAGTAGTAGTAGCAATCTGCGTTGAGCCAACTGTGTGGAGCAATGTACACTGTGCAATCTATATATATATATATATATATATATAGATGGTGCGTTCGGTGGTGTGTAATTTTTAATCGCTGCCCTCACTCCACTGGCTCATTCGCATCACTGTGGCTGCGTGGCGTGCTCCTGCCCAGGGGGAACGGTAGGGCAGGCAGGGCGGTCGTCGAGGAGATCATGTGGCTCGCACCCTGTCGACGAGAGCCGATAGATTGCGCCAAGAGCGCCATGATGGCTCAAGAGAGCGCTAGAAGAGTTTCGAGATGTATCTGGGTTTTGGGTCAAAGTCCGGTGGATGCTTCTGGGGGTCAATTCGGAGGGAGCTCTGAGGGGCAGTTTTGAGGCCTCATGGGGGCCTCTCGGGGATTCGTGAGGACCTCTTTGGGCTGGCTTCCTGGGGGCCTGTTGGGTCTTTGGAGCCTCTTTTGGGGCCGCTTGGGGTTCTCTCGGGGCCTCTTGGGATGCTCTTGGGGGCCTCGGGGGTTTTCCTGGGCGATTCGTGGGGCCGAGAGCTGGAAATGTCTGTTCGGGTTCCCCCTCTGGGCCCCATCTTAGGGGCCATCCTGGGGCCGTCTTGGCGGCCTCTTGGGTCGACTTAGGGTCATCTTTGGCCATTCGGGGCCCCCCTTGGAGGCTTTGGGGGTCGTCTTGGAGCGATCTTGGGGCCTCTTGGGCCATCCAGGGCGTTCAGCAGCTCGAAAGAGGCGGTACCATCAAAATCGTCTCAACACCCCAGCAACATCGATGGTTTTGGCATTTTGCGGCGAAGTCTTCTTGCATCCCTCATGGAGCGTCTTGGGCGCGTCTTGGGCGGTATCGGGACAAACGTGGGCCATCTTGGAACGCTCTTGGCCTGAGGCCGTTGGGCGCACCACCTTTTTGGCGCCTGATTCGGGCGCTCAGGGGGCCGCCGCGGCCGCGCCCAGGATTCTGGCATCTTTGGCCTGACCATGGCAGGACCTTGCCAGGATATTTTAAATCTGGGGAGCCCCCCCCCGGGCCGCCACGCGTGCGCGAGTTTGAAACATTCTTCAGCTTCACCGGAGATTTTAGCACGCCTCTGGCCCTTTGGGCCAGCGATTCTTTTGGTTCGCAGTGAATTGACAACTCCACTGCTCGCGCAATCATCCCACCAACCCATCCGCAACTGAGCTTGCAACACCCATGCGGCGGCGATTGCGATGACTGCTTGGCGCTGGCTGGCGCATCGCTGCGGCCGCGCTAGCATGCGCACGCCCGCATGCAGAGCGGCCGGCTGGTCTGGCGCGACCGGCGCGGCCGCGGTGGCGCTGACCGGTGGAAACTTCCCAGCGCATCTAGCAGGCCGCGCTGACGCACAGGCACTTCAATGCGAGTCGGTGATTCGGGCGGGCGCGGTATCATGGCAAAATCGACAAAGACAGACACACCGATGATTCTAGCGATGCTTGTGGTGCCGATGACGATGGCGACGGCAAGACCAATGACGGTCCCGTTGCTGGCCACGCCGATGACGATGATGGTGTCACGTGTCGGCGATGAAGATTGCGAGAGAAGGTTTTGGCATGCGCGCGCGGCCGACGGGCGCGAATGGACCGCATGTTCCGACTTCACAAGGATCGTTTCTCCCCTTTTTTCCCGGCGCGTGCAAGGGCGTTCGGATGATTCCGACATGCGCGCGCGGGAGACGCACGTTTGGTTGAAATTGGTGGAGAGTATGAAAAGAGTATGGAAAGGACCATTGGCTACCAAGAAGTCGAAAATGCACGCGCGCTGACCTTTGTTGAACAGCCGCATTGGAAAGCCATGTGTTTGTAAGTGTGCTCTGGGCCTTCGATGTTGAGATCCTTGCGGGGCCGATTGTTGTTGACGGATTCCAGCATGCGCGCGCGACGACACGCGCGCGTGCACGTGATTTGTGATGAACGAGCGTGCCCGCGTACAGTTTTTGCAGAGGACGGGGGTGGGTCGATACCAGCTGGTCCGGGATCGTGCGATTTCATGTTTGAAATACACAACGGGGCGGAACCATATGTACATATTTTGATGGCACTCTCAGTGTGGACGTTTGATCCCGGTTTCGGGGGCCTGGTGGAACCTATGCTGTGCAATTTATTTTGCGCAACCTGCGTGAAGCAATACATACGTGTGGAACAACGGGTGCTGTGCAATAGTCGGCGTGCATTGCTATGTTGCTTAATACATGTTGTGCAATCTATATCGTGCATTTTGTGTGGTGCAACTCCTGTGGTGTAACTTATGCGGTGCGCCATCTATGTGAAGTTTGCGATCTATGTGGTGCACTCTGTGGTGTGCTATCTATTTTGTGCACCCAGTGCGGTGCAAGCCGTTCAGTATAATCGATGTGGCGAATTCTACGTGTGCGGCTCAGGCTGTGCAACACAGTTGTTTGTGTAATGTAGTGTGTATATATGTATGTATCTATCTTTCGCTACAAGCATATGCATTGGTATGGTAAGAGGTAGTGTGTATGTATTGTCTTGCGATCTCTTATGCGCAAGCTATGTGGCACAATCCATGTGCTGAGCGATATATGTGATGCAACCGTAATGGTGAAACATCTGTGGCACCATCCACGTTGTTCAACACATGTGGTGCGGTCGAAGTTGTGCGATCTAGATGGTGTGTGTGTGACTTATTAAGTGTAATTCGTGGTGTTTTTATCCAGTGCGATTGAGACCACGCAATTTCTGGTGTGCAGTCTATTCGGTGCACGCTATGTTGTGCACTCTATGTTGTGCAAGGCACGCGGCGCAATCTGTGTTGTGCAATCTACGCGGTGCACTTGATTTTCGTCCGCAACGAGTTATCAAATCCATTGTTCGCCCAATCACCCCATCCAGCCGCCTGCAAATTGGTTTACAAAACCCTTGCGCCGGAGATTGGGATGACTGTTCGGCGTTGGCTGGCGCATCCTTGTAGCAGGGCTGGCACGCGCAAGCTCGCGCGCAGAGCTGGCGACATCCTTGCGCGTCCCGCTGGCCGCGCTGACGCGCAGGCACTTCAGTGCGAGTCGGTGGCCCGGGCGGGCGAGGTATCATCGTGACGTCGACAACGGCCGTCACGATGATGATTCTAGCGATGTTTGTGGCGACGGTGACGATGACGACGACAAGGCCAATGACTGTGCCAATGCTGATGACGCCGACCACGATGATGGTGTCCGTGTGTCGGCGATGCATGTTTTGAAAGGAATTGCGATCTGCGCGCGCGGCCGACGGGCGCGAGTGGCCCGCATGGTTTCATTTGTCAGGGATCGTGCCCCTCCCCACCACCCCCAGCAAGCGCGCAAAGGCGTTCGAATGTTTCCGACATGCGCGCGAAAGACGCAAGTTTAGGCAACAGCCGTGGTCCACTTAAAGGATGCGCGAACATACTGTTTTGAAACTTCACCTTGCAAAGCAAGCGTTTTAACACGTTTCTGGGGCATTCGATGTTGACATGTTTGCGGTGTTTGCGATTGTTGCATGTTTTCGGCCAGCGCGACGACGCGTGCGCGTGCACTTCGTCGAGACTGTAACAAGGAAGTTTACAATTTGGATAAACGATGTGGTCGTAGTTATTCTTGTTCTGCCAGGGAGATGGGGGGTCGACGTCGATTTGGCTGGGGTCGTAGGAGCTTATATATGTAATTGAACGAGTGGCCAGACACGCATGCCCATTGCACATTCCAAGGGGGGATCTGCTCGGCTTCGGGTGGGTCGTGAGTCCGGTGGTAAATTTAGAACGGAAGCGTAAGTGTGAACAACCTGGAGTTGTCAACTCCACTGTTCGCGCAATCGCCCCACCCACCCAAACGCAACTTAGTTTGCAAAACCATGCGGCGACATCTGCGGTGACTGCTTGGCGCCGGCTGGCGCATCGCTGCGGCCGCGCTAGCGCGCGCAAGTTTGTGCGCAGACCAGTCAGCTAGTTTGGCGCGACTGACGCGGCCGCGGTGACGCTGACCGCCGAGGACGTCCCAGCGCGTCTCGCAGACCGCGCTGGCGCGGAAATCGTGGCAACGTCGACAAAGGCGGATTTGACGATGATCGTAGCAGTGATTGTGACGATGATGGCGATGACGATGATGACCGGAAGGCCAATGACGTCGCTGATGCTGGTTGGCCACGCCGACGACGATGACGGTGTCCACGTGTCGGTGATAAAGGTTCTAGAAGGATTTCGATACGCGCGCGCGGCCGACGCGCGCGAGTGGCCCGCACAGTGTTATTGACAGGGATCGTGCTCCCCCAGCAAGCGCGCAAAAACTGCGTTCAAATGATTTCGATACGCTTGCGCAGGAGGCCCGCGTGGTTTCATGTTACGAGATTGGCGAAACATACGATTGTGCCCCTACGCATCCGCAACAGCGCGCGCGCATTTGTTGGAAATGTCCTGATGTGAAAGAATTGGTGTTGATATGTTTCGTTAGTCTCGATGTGGGATTCCTCGCGGAACTTGATGTTTATCCGTCACGGCGTCGCCCCTCTTAGAACGGGAGTTGCCCTGCTGTGTTGGAATGTCAGAGCGCTGGCGTGAAGCAGTGTCGGGACTTCACGCGGGGGCCAATATTCATTTACAAGGGTTTATGGCTTCGGTGGCGCGAAAATAATGTAATTTGCCATGGTTTACGGCTTCGAGGACGCGAGCATTGCGTAATTCATGAAGGTTTGTGGCTTCGGGGATGCAAGCATCGTGTAATTTACGAGGGTGTATGGCTGCGGGGACGCGAGTATTTTGAACTTTTGCGAGGGTGTGTGGTCCCGGGGGCGCAAACACGGAGTAATTTGCGAAGGGTTGTGGCGTCGGGGACGCCAGCATGATGTGAGCTGCGAGGGTTTACGGCCGTGGGGACGCGAATTCTGAATACATGTATATATATATATATGTATATTTATGTATATGTATATATACATATCTATATATATATATATATATATATATATATATTAGTGTGTATATTTATATGTATGGTTTCGGGGGCGCCGATATTATATAATTTGCGTGGGTTTATGGTCTCGAGGCTGCGACTGCGGCGTAATTCACGAATTTTCTTGGTTTCGGGGACGCGAATATTGCGTGTAATCTATGGGAGAGGATGGCTTCGGGAACGCGAGCATTGTGTAATTTACAAGTGTTTATGGCATTGGGGACGCGAATATGGCGTAATCTAGTGAGGCTTTTGGCCTCGTGGACGCGATCATCATGTATTTTACATGTCCCACGCCCCCCAAGGAATTCAGACAACGCGATCTGGGCGTGGTAAGTAAAGCCAAAAAACTGCGGGGCTCCCCCCCTCGCGCGTTCAGCAACAATTGACAGTAAGGAAACAGAAAGCAGGACTGTAACAGAGGAAACTGAAAGCTGCAACTGGAACAGGAAGCTGCAATCCTCACCCTCGCAGCCTGGTGGCCCCGCATGAGAGCCGGCGGATATACAAAATATCGTTAATTTTTTTCTGCATGCGCGCACGACGCCGCGCCCGCGCGCACGTTGCCCATTTTTGTGCACTGAAATATTGAACTTTGATGGTTTTTGGTGCACGAGTGCGCGCGCATCGTTTTTATGCGACAGGGATGAAAAGGAGGATGCACATCGTAGGGTAGCATCGTATGTACATGGTATCATGCCACGGGGAATGATCAACCCTCAAGGGGTGGTCTTCGTAATTCTTTAAGAGAAGAAAGGGGAAACCATGTTGTGCAAACGACGTTGAGCATATGTTGTGCAGCCTATGTTGTATCATCTTGGCGGTGCAACCTACGTTGTCCAATCTATGTGCTGCAGTCTATGCAACGACGGATCGGCGACGGCGACGTCATAGCCGCCAGATACGCACGCAGGCCCAGACGACGGGCGGCGACGAGGCGGCGACGGGACGGCGAGGGGGCAGCGGCAGCGGCGACATACCCGCCAGGCCGGGACGCAGGCACAGACGACGGGCGGCGACGAGGCGGCGACGAGGCGACGACGGTAGCGCGGAGGAAGATTTTCTGCGGGGACCCCAAGGCAGGAAGTAACAAGCCACCTCACATGTGAGGTTGCGCTGATGCCTCCTCGCGCGCCTCGACGCGAGCCGCCAAGGGCTGGTGTAGCGACGAGGCAAGCGCGCGAGGCTGCACCTCCCGCGTCTGAAGAGGTGGCGGCCTGGAGGACAAAACTGGCAGAGGGCTTGCAGGCATCCGACACACGAACATCATTGTGATAGTGAGGGTGGAGTCCATGCTTGATGCGATGGAGGGTCTGAGCACCGCTCTTAAACTTCTTCAGTGCACACGCCTCGGCCAAGAAAACGCAACGATGATTGGATTACACCCCACATCTGTAGCAGAATCTCTGGGGCGCCTGATGCCGATCAGCAATATGTGAAACAGCGAGTTGGTGGCCACTGTCTCCAACACAACCAACTTTACGCACGGCCGTACACAGGCCTTTGCATCCGCGCATCTGCCTACCAGCTCCCAATTCAATTTGAAAACACGTGGCGCACCTCCACGCCACCCCGAGGTCGATCTGACGCCAATCATGCCAACTCGGATCTCTGATCTGCAACGGCCGGAGTCCTCTGGGCCCGCGACAGAACTCGAGTTTTGCACGGAGGAGGAGGAGGAAGAGGAAGTCATGGAGAAGAGGAAGAGGAAGGTAGGGGGATAGGAAGAGGAGAAGGAGGAGGGGGAGAAGGAGGAGGCCAAGGAGGAAGAGAAAGAAAAGAGGGCAAGAAATAGGAGGAGGAGGAGAAGGAGGAAGAGGATGCCGACCAGGAGGAGGAGGAGGAGGAGGAGGAGGAAGACCAGGAGGAAGACCAGGAGGAGGAGGAGGAGGAGGAGGAAGACCACGCCGATGCATGCCGCGGGTTCTCCTCGCCAAGCTGCGAGTGGGTGGCCAAGACCCCTCTTCCTCCTGCTTTCCAGGGGAGGAGGAGGAGGAGGAGGAGGAGGAGGAGGAGGAGGAGGAGGAGGAGGAGGAGGACGGCGAGGAGGCGGCCATCCATCTGTTGTCGTCCTCAAGCGAGGTTGTGGTGGTCGGTACTCTTGTGTTGTGGTTGTGTTGTTATGTTATCTCTCTCTCTCTCTCTTTCTCTCTCTCTCTCTCGTTCTCTTTTTTGTCTTTCTCTTTCTCTCTCTCTCTCTCTCTCTTCACCATGGGGGAAACGGGCCCTGAGGTTTTTCGCCGTTTTCGGGCCTTCGGGGCCCTCCACGAGCCCCCCGACTGTCGGAAAATGATTCAGGAGCAAGAGATCTCGTCTTGGGGGAAGGCCACCCAGGGTCCAGGACCCGTTTCCCTGAGGACCCGTTTCTCCATGATAATTTCTCTCTCTCGCTCTCTCTCTCTCTCTGTCTCTCTCTCTCTGTTTCATTGCCTCCGCCTGCGAGGCAGTCCGACAGACGGGGCTTCAACGGTGGGAAACGCTCCATGGCGAGGAGGCAGAGGACGAGGAGGGGGCAGTAGAAGGGGGAGGAGCAGGAGGAGGGGAGGAAGGATCTAGGATTCGGAGGCATCTGGAGGCCTCAGGGACCCCTGACATTTCCTTCTCCACCACCTCCCTTTTTTCTCCCACTCCACCTCCTCCCCTTTTTTTCTCCCCCTCGTCCTCTCTCGACACCAGCCTCGTTCCCATCCCCCTTCGCTCCGCCTTCTCCTGCTCAGCCTCTTCATCTGGTTCCTCTGCCTTTCCTTCCATTGCCTGCTATTTTCACCGTCTCTTTCTCTCGTCACCTCCTCGTCCTCCGACCTCCCTCCCTCCAACATCCTGGGTCTGCCCTTCTTGTCCGTCGTCTCCACTCCTCGTCGTCTCGTCGTCGTCGTCGTCGTCCACCTCCTCCTCCTCCTCCTCCTCCTCCTCCTCCTCCTCCTCCTCCTCCTTCTCCCTTGCCCGTCCTCACAGTTACCCACCGTCTTCTCTCGTCTCCCCCCGTCTTCTGTCGTCTCCCCCAACTCGCTCCTTTCCACTATTCTCCTCCTCGTCCTCCTCCTCCTCCTCCTCCATCCTCCTCCTCCATCCTCCTCCTCCTTCTGATCATCCTCCTCCTCCTGCTCCTCCTCCTCCTCCACCACATCCCCATCCTCATCCTCATCCCCATCCCCATCCTCCTCATCCATCCCCGGCCACTCCCCTCGCCCAAGGGGACCTCCTCAGCCATGCCCGCAGCCCCTGGGCTCGGACCGCCCTCTGGGCCGCGCCCCCCGCGCCCCCCCCCCACGCGGAGGTCCGCGTGCTGGCGCCACTAGGGGGCCAGGCCCCGTAGACCAGGACGCCGTGAGCCAGGACTCTGCCAGGTCTGGCGGGGGAAAACGGAGGGAACGAAGAGTGCGTCTCCGACCCACAGCCTCGGCTTCCTCATGCATGCCCGCTTTCCTGGCGCAGCAGAGCCTCCGTTTGCGGGGCCCTGCAGGGGGCGAGGTGGGTTGATAAGAGCATGGCCAATCAAGACCAGCAGCTCGCCGGGCCCAAATCTGGTCAAAGTCTGCCGGGTTCCATCCCGGTCCGTTTTCGAGGCGCGTCCAGCCGTGGCAACGAGAAGGCTCCAGGAGGCACAACCAGGACGACAATCGCCAGGGACGGCCGCCGGTGTTTCGACGGGCCCTCCTCCGAGTTGAGGGCACATGCCGCGGGCGCAGCCGCCGTGCCCCAGGAGTCAGGAGGGGAAGAAAAGCACAGACACAAATAATCATCGATTCCCAGGAGAATAAGTAACATATGGGACGTGGAGGGGAAGACAAACGTCGAGAAAGTATATGAAGATATAGGAAATCCTGGGACGTGTGTGTGTGTGAGTGAGTGAGTGAGTGAGTGTGTGTGTGTGTGGGTGGGTGGGGGTGGGTGGGTGGGTGGGGGGGGGAGCGGGCGGGCGGGCGGGCGGGCGGGCGGGCGGGCGGGCGGGCGGGCGGGCGGGCGGGCGGGCGGCGTGCGTGCGTGCGTGCGTGCGTGCGCGCGCGTGGTGCGTGCGTGCGTGCGTGCGTGCGTGCTGCGTGCGTGCGTGCGTGCGTGCGTGCTGTGCGCGCGCGTGGTGCGCGTGCGTGCGTGCGTGCGTGCGTGCGTGCGTGCGTGCGCGTGCGTGCGTGCGTGCGTGCGTGCGTGCGCGTGCGTGCGTGTGCGTGCGTGCGTGCGTGCGTGCGTGCGTGTGTGTGTGTGTGTGTGTGTGTGTGTGTGTGTGTGTGTGTGTGTGTGTGTGTGTGTGTGTGTGTGTGTGTGTGTGTGTGTGTGTGTGTGTGTGTGCGTGCGTGCGTGCGTGCGTGTGTGTGTGTGTGTGTGTGTGTGTGTGTGTGTGTGTGTGTGTGTGCGTGCGTGCGTGCGTGCGTGCGTGCGTGCGTGCGTGCGTGCGTGCGTGCGTGCGTGCGTGGGGGCGCGTGCTG
Organism: Prorocentrum cordatum; assembly: GCA_963575745.1. Classification (NCBI taxonomy): domain Eukaryota; class Dinophyceae; order Prorocentrales; family Prorocentraceae; genus Prorocentrum; species Prorocentrum cordatum. The sequence goes on from CAUYUJ010001403.1 coordinate 171,405, forward strand.
ATGCGTATGTCCCTGGGCTCCTGTCAAGAGGCCGCCCTCCGCGACGCCCGCTCGCGGTCTGCCTCGCCGCCTGGGCGCCGCCCTCCTCGTGCACCGCTGCGCCTTCGCGGCGCGCTGCGCCCATCCGCCGTCCGCCGCGGCCGCGCAGCCGCCCCTGCACACGGTGCGCTACGTCACCGCCGACGGCACGCGCGTCATCCCGCAGGAGGGCGAGTCGTCGGACGGGGCTACACGGAGACCCAACGCATTGACAAATTTAAGACAGGTTGTGCGCCGCTGTCCGGCGTCTGGGGGCCCTCGCCGGGCCTGTGGGGCCTCAAAAAGCGACTCGGGATGAGAAGCCAGCCCTCCTCCTCCTCCTCCTCATCCTCCTCCTCCTCCTCCTCCTCCTCCTCCTCCTCCTCCTCCTCCTCCTCCTCCCCCTCCTCCTCCATGCCGGGAAATATCGCCCGCGCTGGCCAGGCGCAGCGGCACAAGGGAATGGGTCGGGACTTCCGGGGCCTTGCATTTGAAAAATCACCACATCCAATCTTTGGGCAGGACGAGATAGATCCGTTCCAGCGCGTTCCGGAAAGCGCTCAGAGCGCTCCAGACCACTCTGAGGAGGCCGCGGCGCACGAGACATCCTCCAGAGCCACAGGATCTCAGAGGTTCTCGATTCATCCCCGCCCGATGTCATCCTTGCCCTGGCTTTGCCTCAAGGCGACACAGCGGCGGCACTCCCCGGACACTTTTCGTCCTTTCTTGTGTGTCCACACGAAAGCTGAGTTTATATCATCATTTGAGGCAAGAGGTCGAGACTTACGGGCTAAGTGGTCGGCGCGACTTAGGACCATTGGTTATGTGAGATTATGTTGCTGACCTCCAGTTCTGAGCTAGCGCAAGTCAATTTAGCCCAGCAGAAAGTTCATGCGAATCTCTCGCCGCTGCGGCTGGATCGGCGCTGGCAAACGAAGCAGGATGGAGCCCGAGTTGGGCCCGTGTGCCGACTGTGAGCGGCTCTGGATTACGCGGGAGAGCCGCCGTCGTCACCTCGGCGACACATTTAAGAGTAGCCTTTCGCCGGAGCGACCTTCTTGGCGCGGGCACACCGGAGCCCCCGAACGTCTGAATACGACGCGATAGCAGCGGGTTCCGCGTTCGGGTATTGCTCCCAAAACTCGTGTCCCGAAGGTCTCTCCTGCCTGGTGCCACTCTTGCCTTTTGCGCGTAGCCGATCTCAGCTGGCCCTCCTCGGGTCATCAAGGGCGTGCAGCGAGGCGAGCTGCTGAGGACGGCGCTGCTGCGGCGCGGAGCCTCGCCGCACAACGCCAACCCTGGGCAGCTCAACGCGCAGCTCATCAACTGCCGAGGCACGTCGGGAGGGGGGGCTCAGAGGGGGGAATGGGGACGACTGCCAAGACCAGGGAGCCCACAAAGGACGTACGCGCCCAGCTATGTACATGAACTCGGCCCCTCGAGCCGCCAGACCGGCCGCGTCATGCGAACAGTTGTGCAACGCGTACTCTCGAAACCAGCGCGGATTCGTGTACGTGTACGTCCGTCCTTCTCTCGCTCCCGAAAGACGCGAAAGCCATGGCCGGGCTGGGCTCAGACGTGGCTCTTGTCAGAGGTGGATGTAGAGGGGGAGGGGGATGACGAGAGACCGCAAATCGGCACCACGCAGGGCGTTTTCTCCAGCAGTGCTGTCCTTCAGCCGTGAAGGAGGAAGAGGAGGATGAGTAGGAGGAGGAAGAGGAGGAGGAGGAGGAGGAGGAGGAGGAGACGTGGCTCTTGTCTTCGGGCCACTCCCTGAGCCTAATTGGGTCGGGACGGCACGTCGTCGCCGAGGCCCGCCGCGGCCAGGAACGCCCCTTCGTTCCTTAGCCGGCGTTGCGCATAGGAACGAGATCCTCCTCCTCCTCCTCCTGCTCCTCCTCCTCCCCCTCCTCCTCCTCCCACGGGGAGTGCGGCAGTCACTTAGTGAGTGCGCCAAGTAAGTGCCCCAGTGCGGCAAGAAGTGTGCGTCTGCTTTTGGGACGGCACGTCGTCGCCGAGGCCCGCCGCGGCCAGGAAAGCCCCTTCGTTCTTTAGTCGGCGTTGCGCATAGTAACGAGATGACTGTAGGACGGGGAGTGCGGCAGTAACTTAGTAAGTGCGCCAAGTAAGTGCCATAGTGCGGCAAGAAGTATGCGTCTGTTTTGGGAGGTTTTCTCGCCTCGGGATGCTTTCCAGCAGCAGCTGCGCCCCGTCGAAACCTTTCCGGGGATGCCCGGATCGCCGCGAACGGCCGCCAGATGCAAGAGTTATGGCCAGAAAACCACTAGGCGTCGAGGGGCGTGAGGATGGGGGGAGTGGATTTCGTGGCAGGGCCGATGAGATCTCCTAGGTTTCATGGCCCTCCCTTCTATTTTCAATTCGTCCTTTGCCTCCCCCCCTCGTCTGCTCTCGTGCCTCGGGTTATGGTACGATTACCCCCCCTTCCTGGCTCCCCCCACGGTCAGGGACGTCTGCTGAGCGTGTCGCGCCGCCAGTTCTGGCCCACCACGCTTCGGCCCGACACGCTAACCACGTCCCGACTTCAAGCGTCAACATCCAACGCCCCGAGCCCTTCCCAGCCTCCCGCCCCGCGGAGCGGAGTGGCGCGCTATCCGCTCGCAGGGCTGGCTCGTCGCTGGGGCCGCCGCCGCGACAAGCTGAGGAAGAAGTTCCTCGCCCGCATTCTGCGCGCCCGAGGCATCGGGAGCTGCGGCACCTGCGCCGTGGAGATCGACGGCGCCGCCGAGCCTGCCGCGTGGACGTTCCAGGAGCGGGCGCGGCTGAGCCTCCCGCCGCACACGGGCCGCGCGGCCCTGCGCCTGGCGTGCCAGGTGAGCGTGGAGGGCGATCTCACCGTCACCAAGCGCGACGGCGGCTGGGGCCAGGGCAAGGCCCTGACCGCCGCCTCGCCGCTGGCGGGCGTGCGGTACCTGGGCGACCTCGAGTACGCGCTCGACTCGCAGTCGCCGCCGCCGCTCGAGGAGGAAGAGGAGGAGGAGGAGGGGGATGAGGAGGAGGAGAAGGAGGAGAGAGGGGAAGCAGGACGAGGAGGAGGCGGCGGCGGCGGCGGCGCCAGCAGGAGCTCTTAGGGTCTCGGCGGCGGGGCCGTCGTGCGGGAGCAGCCTCGGGCAGGCAGAGGGGCGGCCGGCGTGCGGCCGCGGCACGGGGTCCCCGGAGGAGCCGCGGCGAGGGAGGCACGACGGCCCGTGCCCCCCGTGCGACGGCGCGCTGCCCGCGGCATGCTCGCGGCGCGGCGGCGCGGCGGCGGGTGGCGGTGGGCGGCGGTGCGGCGGCGGCGGCGGCGGCGGCGGGTGGCGCCGTGCTCGGCGTGCGGGGGCAGCGGGCGGGCGGAGTGCCGCGCGTGCTCTGTGGGCGGCCCGTGGGCGTCAGGGGGGAGCCCTGGCAGCGGAGGAGGAGGAGGAGGAGGAGGAGGAGGAGGAGGAGGAGGAGGAGGTGGCAGAGGAGGAAGAGGAGGAGGAGGTGGCAGAGGCGCGACGCAGAAAAACGGATTCGACTGTGCCGACGTTCGCGCGTCGGCTGCCTGCAAGGTCGCGCGGCAGACCGTTTCTTTTAGTCGCTCCGAAGAACAGGATGAGAAGGAGGGGCAGATGAAGAGCGACGGAGGAACGAGCAGGCACATGGTCACGATCGGAAGCCGGGGCAGAAAGAGCAGGAGGAGCAGGCGGGTCCGAGGAATGCGGAGGAGTGGAAACATGCATGGTGGGGGTGGCGGCAGCCTCGAGAAAGGCATCATAACCAGAAGTCTGGCCCATGCTGCGGTGAGGGCGCCAGGTTGGACGACGGAAGCAAGGCGCTGGTATGGACATGGGACCTTTTGTTGAAACAGATGTACCATCTCCCAAAGACTGGTGGAGTTTAAATGGACAGCCCCACGTGAGTCACAAGTATTGCACCCTGCCTGTGGTGTAACAGTACGTGGGAGAGGCGGCGCCACGTCCTGACATATGGAAATCATAGCTGGTGGGGGCGGAGAAAGGGAGGAGCGGACGAGGGAATGGGGGGGGGGGGCGAAAGAACGGGGAGGGGAGGGGAGGGGAGGGACGAGAGGGAGAGAAGGGAAGGGAAGGGACAGGGTAGGGAAGGACAGGGAGGAGGGTAGAGGGGAGGGGAGGACGGGGGAGGAGGGGAGGGACGGGAGGGGGAGAGAGAGAGAGAGAGAGAGAGAGAAACAAAAAAGAAGAGAGAGAGAAAGAGAGAGAGAGAAAAACAAAAAGAGAGAGAGGGGAGGGGAGCGGAGAGGAGGGGTGACTCGCTCGTTCCCCAGGCCTCCGTCGATCACACTTTGGCATGGTCGGACCAAGGTATAAGATAGAGATCGGTTCGGGGAAGATCCCCTGATATTCATCGTGTTTGTTGGATGCCCTTGTGCATCCTGGGGAGGATGCTATCGAGTGACCTTGTGGTTCGCGGTGTTTGGCGGATGCTGTTGTGTCCTAGGTCCGAGCGTACGGTGTTACGGTGTTTCGAGTCGTTGTGCCCCAGACCTCTCGACCCATTCCCAGTGGCCGTCTTCTGACGACCCTGGGGCCAGGAAGCGGCCACGAGACGCAGGCAGTGGCGACAACACATTTGGTTTGATCCGTTCCAGGGTGTGGGCCCTCCCCGGATCCGCAGGGGCCTTAGGGAGCTTCTGGAGGTTCCCGGGGTTCCAGGAAAGCCTCGGGGGTTCCCAGGGGCTGCCGGAGGCCCCCTCAACTTTAAAATCTTAAAAAAGAGCATCGGATATCCTTGTCGCCTGGACCCGAGGCTGTAGAACGCGCCTCCTTGATTGATCGGCCGATCGCCTTCGCGATACGGGCTCGCCTTGTTAGGATCCTCTCCTCGTCGCGGTCCTCCTTCCTTTCATCTGCTCTCTGTCTTGCTGCTATGGGTCGGCCCACCTTTTTGGAGTGCGCGCGCGTTTTTTATCCGAGTCCAAACCAGAACTGGGCATGTCCAACAGCCTCCCCCTCGTCGTCGTCCTCCTCCTCCTCCTCCTCCCCCTCCTCCTCCTCCTCCTCCTCCTCCTCCTCCTCCTCCTCCTCCTCCTCTAGCTCCCCACACAGGGCAGGACAGCAGGTATCATCCCAAAATTGAGCACTGGTTTCTGTTTCTCTGCGGCATATGCTGCACTTGCACACGTGAAGGCATATCAGGAGATCTGCGGCAAGGATACTGGATGGAAGGGATCTGTGATGTGACATATTAAGGAGTCAAGCAGCACTAGTGATAGGACGTGGCATCAACAATCAGCTCGGGACATATTGAGCTTGAGACGGACGTATACACAGGAGCGGAGGGAACACAATAGGCAGAGCGACAGCAATTCAGCCCATGATAACGGAGTGTGCTTTCAAACATGCTGTCCAATTGTACGCTATCGGTTGCCACGACTCAGTACGACAGGGCCCGCCTAGTACGGAACGACAGGGACTACCAGCAACATCGACCAGGCAACCCTGCCAACGGCTGCCTTCTCAATCGCGAAACGATGCTTGATCCTTCGTACCGCGGCCAAGAGGCTGCAATTGATAAAAGCAAGAAGACACAGGGACCATGTGCCGGTGTGGCTGGAGCTGGATATCATTACGGCTTGCTTTTTCACTAGCCGCAAAGGAGGGGGGAACCACAGTTAGACTGCGACCGCCTCATGGACTGTCGCAGGAACGGCACCAGGCGATCCTGTTGTTTTGCTAGCGTGGCGAAAAAGCTGGAGGCAGATAGAGGGAACTGATCGAAGACCTTGCACCCGACTTGGCCTGGACAGGGTTGAGCCGTCAGGCCAGGAAATCCTTAGACGAATGTTTCGGACAGGACGAACAAATGGTAGACGACGCCACCGCTCTAGTTCGAGACAGGAGTATGGCATTGCTTCGGAGGAGGAGAGAAGAATGAGGGAAACGAATGGAGGAATCCACCAGAGAGAGTTTCAAGAGCAGCAGGAGGATCTTACGAACACGACGGCGTTGCTAAAACATTGGGAAGTGAGAGGATCTGAGTTGGTCACAGCAACTTTGGAAGCCCATCGAAGAAACGGCTTCAGCAATTTGCGCAATATGAGAACACAGCACCAACGAAATGGCAGAGTATCCTAACATTTGTTGGTTCTGCGAAGCCACTCTGGAACAATGAGACGTGGATCTCGGGACCCCGAAACCATCCCAAGGAAGGTGGGATGGCTGCGCAGAGTGCCGATGTGACGGGGGTCGAGGGCGACTACCGTGGTCCGTTCAGGACCAGTTGCCGGTAGACGCAGAATTCAGGGGCCGAATGGAAAGGGTCAAACGGTGGAAGCTGAAATGCTGCAGGTGGGCGGCCAAGCGAAGAGTGTGGCCAAGATGTGGTGTGGAGCTGCAGTCGATGGTTCTCAGTCTTTCAGTGCACGTTGAACGCGCCGAGCGCGTGCTGCCCAGGGCCCGCGAGACCGCGGCGAGCGCGTCGACGCCGCGACCACCGAGTAGAACGTTGACCTCGTGTTCAGCGCCAGGGCCCCGCAGGGCCAGAAGAAGCGCGTCGAGATAAGCGCGGCCAAGTTTACACCGCGCGCTGGCACGGGCCCACAGGACGAGGCGGACAAGGAAGAGGAAATCATCACCAGCGAGAGCAGCAACCCACATCCTGACGACGAGGGCGCCACTCGCATGCCGCAACAGGGTCTGGGCGCGGCATTGGAGCGAATGCGACCCGAGCTCGTGGACCGCTTGCGGCTGGGCCCCAGGACCGAAGAGAAGACCAGCCCGAATTCAGGGGAGCACCCGGAGATCACCTCGCCCCGGGGACCGCCATGGGACGCCATGCGGAAAACGCAGGGGGGGCCAGGCTCGGCATCGGACGCGGCGACGACCCAGACCCCCACGCCCAAGACCGCAGATATGGCCATCCGTCTCAAGGCGCGATGGAGGGCCAGCAGGACCAAAGCAGCCCCAGCCATGCACAAGATTAAAGACCCCAGAGGCCCAGCAAAGAGCTCCACCCGAGAGAGCCAGTCGCCCACCAACAACCTTTCTACGACTGCGCGCGCGCCAGTTCGACCGCTCCGCGGTTGGAAGAGACCCCGCCCCCTTTTTGCTCGCGGCTTCAGCCCTTTGGCGGGGCTTTGACCCATTGTAAGCGCGTGCTCTAAAGCTCCCGGCTTCGCCCCCGCGCCTCGGGGTAAGCGGAGGGGGGGGGGGGGGGGATTGCAGTGCTGCGGGGGTGCGACAAATAGATGCGGCACAACACCGTTTCCGAAGAACCGCATTGTCAATGATAGTCGGGCGTGCTTGGGCAGGCCTGCGTACTGGCTGGTGTAAGCGACGAGCTTCATGTTTCAAGTTCGCCTTGGCCCCTCTCGTATTCCTCCCCCGCCTTGCTTTGTTGCCTGTCGTGATATGCCCTGTCGCCCCCCTCCCGTCCTCGTCGGGCCCTGTCTGCGGTCGCCCCCCGTTCATTTCTTTTTCGCAGCAGAGACCTGGGTCGACCTCGACCCGCACGACCAGGGCCCATGGGGCCCTGCCGACTCCATAAGGTTTCTGATGCTTCACGGCAGGTGCGCGCCTACCCTGGCTGGCTTCGCCCACGGGGAGCGCGCCCCCGAGGACGGTCCGCCGGCGGCCGCTGGGGCCGCGAACAGCGACCGACCACGGACAAATGTCCGCTTCGAGAAGGCCGTCAGATTCGCCGACGAATCAGACGCCTCCTCCTGGCAGGTCTGCACGGGTGGTGAGCCGCCACCTTCCCAAACAGTGTCCCGAGTTTTGGGACCATTCGGTCTCTGCTTTTCACAGGTGATTAGCCGCGATTTTTGTCATAGTGCATTTTATATATATATATATATATATATATATATATATATATATATGACCAACTAATCGGCTGGAGGCTCGAGGCCACCTTTGGGTTCAGAGCTCCGACGTGGGCGGTGAGCCGTTACCGCCCCAAACAGCGGCCAGAGGCTTGGGATCATAATGTCGCCAATGATACCCGCCCGCCACACTTCTCCTTCTCATCCATTTGTTTTTTGTTATCCCTTGCCCCTCCTTGCTGCGCCCCGGCCCCAATCAGCAGCGGGTCGCTGTTACACCCGAGAAGACCTTTAAAACATTAGCCTGGCGAAGGACCCAACCATATGCAGTTGCGAATACTGCAAATGTCATCAGCGAATGCCATCTTCGCCCGCACTCCCTACGTGGCCACGGCTTCCCGCCGGAGCCCGACATGATCAGGAACACGTTCGTGGCCGTCTTCGCGGGCGCCGACGGCGACAAGGACGGCGCCCCTCTGACCGAGGAGTAGAAGCAGGAGAGGGCTTTGAGAGCCATGAAAGGAGAGGCGTCGGTGCACGTCGAGAAGGCGGAGTGCGACGCCCAGGCGCGGATGCTGAAGCAGCACAATTATGGGGCCACGATCCTCGTGAGGGGTGTGCCAACATGGCCTGGGGCCGCCATGGGAACCCTGCCACTGGGGATCTTCGGTGGGGCTCCCCACGGGGCCACGACCCTCGCGAGGGGTGCGCCGAAATGGCCCGAGGCCGCCGCGCGAACCCTGCCATTGAGGGCCTTCGGTGGAGCTCCCTGCGGGGCCACGATCCTCGTGAGGGGCGTTGCCGAAATTGCCCGAGGCCGCCATGCGAAACCTGCCGCTGGCGCCTTCGGTGAAGCTCCCCGTGGGGCCACAGTCCTCGCAAGGGGGCGTGCCGACGTGGCCCGAGGCCGCCGTGCGAAACCTGCTACTGGCGCCTTCGGTGGAGCTCCCTGGGGCCACGATCCTCGCGAGGGGTGTGCCGAAATGGCACGGGGCCGCCGTGGGGACCCTGCCACTGGGACCTTCGGAGAAGCTCCCCTATGGGGCCACGATCTTCGTGAGGGGTGTGCCGAAATGGCCCGAGGCCGCCATGCGCACTTTGCGACTGTCGCCTTATGGGGCCACGTTCCTCGTGAAGGAGTGTGCCGAAATGGCCCGAGGCCGCCATGCGCACTTTGCTATTGGCGCCTTCGGTGGAGCTCCTACGGGGCCACGATCCTCGTGAGGGGTGTGCCGGCATGGCCCGAGGCCGCCAATTCGCATTATGCTATTGGCGCATTCGGTGGAGCTCCTATCGGGCCACGATCCTCGTGAGGGGTGTGTTGAAATTGCCCGAGGCCGCCATGCGCACCTCGCTACTGGCGCCTTCGGCTGGGAGCTCCTATGGGGCCACGGTCCTCGTGAGAGGTGTGCCGAAATGTCCCGAGGCCGCGTTTCGCTTGCCACTGGCGCCTTCGGTGGAGCTCCTATCGGGCCACGATCCTCGTGAGGGGTGTGTCGAAATGGCCCGAGGCCGCCATGCGCACCTCGCTACTGGCGCCGTCGGTGGAGCGCTCCTATGGGGCCACGATCCTCGTGAGGGGTGTGCCGAAATGGCCCGAGGCCGCCGTGCGCACTTTGCTACTGGCGCCTTCGGTGGAGCTCCCATGGGGCCACGATTCTCGTGAGGGGTGTGCCGAAATGGCACGGGGCCGCCGTGGGAACCCTGTCGCAAGCGCCTTTGGTGGAGCTCCTATGGGGCCACGATCCTCGTGAGGGGCGTGCCGAAATGGCCCGAGGCCGCCATGCGCACCTCGCTACTGGCGCCTTCGGTGGAGCGTTCGTATGGGGCCACGATTTTTGGCAGGGTGATGATGGTGATGATGATGACGATGCTGATGATGATGGTGATGACAATGATGATGATGATGATGATGATGATGATGACGACGATGATGCGAAGAGGAGGGAGGGGGCAGCGGGAGGAGGAAGGAACGCGGGGCGTTGTTTTTTCTGAACGAGGACCCAACACCACAGGATGGTTGGGAAAAACACCAGGCGGGGTGGAGGTCAGGGCTGGGCCGATAAACCCCACGACCCCTAGCCGGCCCGTGCCGCGCACGGCCGCCTGGAGCTCGTCTCACCGTGAGCGCACGGCTCAAGAAGGCTCGGAACGCCGAGGCCGCATCCCGGACCTTCGTCTGCGATGCCGTGGAAATAGCCGCCTGCTGGCCACCAGTCAGACCCCCGCACTTCCTCCTTTCCTTACTTGTTGTCCTCCTCTGTTGTCTCCCTGCGCCGCTCCTCGGGTGCCCTCCTCTGGCCAACCGCCGCGGCTACGGCGGAGCTAAATATCAGGGGGGGGGGCACCAGGTACACGGAGGAGGACGCCTGACGCCCTACACAGCGCGCCCCGCGCCGGTTCCAGCCACCTGCCCCGGGAGCCCGCCGTTGCCACTGTTCCTTCTGCGCGCGCCCCTAGCTCCAGGCACCTGCCGATTGCCGCAAGTTGATCGTTCCAGGCGATGGTTCATCTAGCCGCTCCCTTCCCTCGCTCAGAGGCTGCGCGGAGCCTGTTGCGCCGGGCCCAGATGAGGGATGGGGACTGGGACGCTTAATGTATGGACCTGGGATGAGAGTGGGGGCCCAGGACGCGCACCCGAATAACTCTGAGGCCCCAGCCCTAAAGGACCCCCAGTGTGCCTCCCACCCCCGCGCCGCCTTTGTCGGACTTCAGGTGGTCGGCACACTTTGGTGCAGCCCGCCATCGGGGGGGGGGGGGGGGCACTTCGAGGGTTCTCGAGGTGGCCCGGGACCTCCGTCCTCTTCTCCCTTCCGCTCCTCCTCGTCCACCCGCTGCTCTCCCTTTTTCCCTGTCGCATCGCGTGCTCCTCCCTCCCTGCTGTGTTGGACTCGACTCTCGGGTCGTCACATTTCCGTCGGTCCCCTGTTCCTCTTGGGGAAGCCACTTCTAAGTTGGTGCGCCACCTTTTCAGCATCTGCTCAACCTCAAGGGTTGAGCGGGGTGTGGGTGCATTCGACGAACCTTAAAGCATCAGAAATCAAGAAGCAGGGGGTAGGCATTGGGGCCACTGCCACTTGTATCCTCTCCTGCAAGAGGGGGTCTCGGGGTGGAGAATCCCCGCAACCCCCGTGCCCCTGGACTGCCGCTGTTTTCAGGGAGCTTCCAGAGACCTGCAGGGGGAACCCCCCTTCCACGCACCGCCGTCACAGGGGTGTCCCAGGCAGGCGGCGGGTCAGAACCCAGCGGCCCTGCATCCATAAACAATGGTAGGGATACAAAAGTCGCCTGACCAGCCCTGTTGTGGTTAGGATCGAATTCATCCTCGAAACACCTCACCTGTTTGACCTCCTGCTCTTCCTCCTCCTCCTCCTCCTCGTCCTCATCCTTTCCCTCGTCCTTCTCTTCCTCCTCCTCCTCCTCCTATTCCTCCTCTTCCTCCTCGTCGTCGTCCTCCTCCTCCTCCCCTTCGTTCTTCTCCTCCTCCTCCCCCTCCCCCTCTGGGTCAGAGCCTGTCTGGGAGCGTTCCCTGCGGCCCGCTTGGCGGGGAGGTGCTCGAGTACCTGGATCTCATTTCCAGCGAGGACGGAGGCGGCCCCGACGTCCCTCACCGTCGTCGTCGCCGTCGCCGTCGTCGTCGTCGTCGACTTCCTCCTGCAATCCCTCCTCGCCTTCGTCCTCCATTTGCCTCCCGTTCCTTCACCTCGCCATCCCCCCCGCTCGCTGGCCTCCTCCCTCCTCGTAATCCTTCTGCCCCTCCCCTTTTGCATTCCACATCCTCCGCGCTCTTCCGGATTACGCTCCTCCTTCTCCTCGTCCTCCTCCACCTCTTCTTTCTCCTCCCTTTCCTGTTCCTCATCCTCCTCTTGGGTTGGTCGTGTGCTTGTTAGTTTTGCAGCCTTTGAGTCTGCCCTCCTCCTCCTCCTCCTCAGGCTCCTCTGCGTTCCTAGTCATTACTATTCATCCTCCCATCCTCCTTGCTCCTCGTGTTCCTCCTCTTACTCCTCCGCGCCCTTCGTCTCATCGCATACTGCCTCGTTATGACATGTCATTATCGTTTCGCTGCGCTGCTTGCATTGTCCCGGCTGTCGGCCCTGCTTGGGGCCCCAACAGCAAGCTTCAGTCCGCAGCCCCCCATCGGGCAGAAATCCACCAGTGCCTCCAAACAGACACCACACTCCTATGACCAGTGCGAAGGAGCCCGGCGGGGGGGAGACGGAGGCGGGAACGCCGAAGACGCCAAGGGGGAGAGGGGGAACGGAGGAGAGACGGGGCGACGCCCCGCGCGCGGGGCGACGCCCCGCGCGGTCCCGCGCCACTTGAGTCTGGGGGGCCTGGACGCGCGGCAAGCCGTCTCTGCAGGATGGCCCGCCGGGCGGCCTTGTCACTGCCCGCGCGCGCCGCTGGCAGCAGGAACAGCATGGCCGCCCGCAGCGGCAGTCATACACACATACACACACGCACACTTCCACTCATTTACACACACACACTCTTACACACAGCAAAACATGATATGCGGTCTCGCCTCGTTCGGACCGTTCTAGGCCCAGGAACCCCGCGCAGAGCATCGACTTGAGGGCTCCGACTGCGCACGGCGGCGGAGGAGGGGCCCCCGCTGCCTTCGCACCCGCGGGACTGGGGACGTTTTACTTGCAACGCCCGCCCTCGTCATTCCTCCTCCCCTTCTTCCGCCTCCTCCCTCTACAGTCAAGACGCTGAAATCAGAACCACACTGGGCTCAGGATGAATTTTGTTTTTCGGGCCGTTCCTGAGATCTAGGTCGGGGAACCTCTTCGTGTTCGAGGCTCGCCGTGGCCAGACATGCTCCTTTGTTCTTCATGTGGTGCTCCTTATGGCAGCATGATGGCTGTACCCCCCTTCCGCTCGTTCCCCCCTCTGCCCTCATCCCCCTTCGTGCGCTCGCAGCACTCGCTGCGATGCTTGGGAGGGATGAGGAAGGAGGCGGGCCCTGAGTTCCGACTTCGCGAACCAATTGAAATACCGTCAACCATGACGACTGGAGCCCAGGACCACATCCTTCTGCGGCATTCCTCGAGCCCCATCATGGATCTGTAGCCGAACGCTCTGTCAGCAGACCCTGCTCGAGATGGGGTGGCGCCTTTCGTAAATGAGAAGGTTGTGGTTCTCGGTTTTCCACTCGCCGCGAACAATCTGAACCGCCTGTCCTTTAGGGGACCGCTCCTCCTGGAGCTGGCACGCAGGCTCCTGTCCTGTCCTGTCCTGTCCTGTCCTGTCCATGATGGATCCGTGATGGCCCGGGGCCCGGAAGACGGGCACAGACTCGTTTGCTGCGCGCAAGCAGCGGCACCAGGGCCTCTGGGAAGGAGGCGGACCTGCACAGCACGTCGCTCGGCTCCCGGAACGGGGCACAGCCTCGTCTGCTGCGAGCAAGTATCAGGAGGGGGAAAAACACACAGACACAATTATTCGTCGATTCCCGGAAAATATGCGAAAATATGGGAAGTGGGGGGGAAGACAGAAACCCAGAAAATATAAGAAAATATGGGGAATCTTTCGATTTGTGTGTATTTATTTGTGTGTTTGTGGGCCCCTTCAAAGTAAGGCGGCACCCGGACCTCTTTGGAAGGAGGCGCACCCGCACAGCACGTCGCTCGGCTCCCGGAGCCGCTCCCGCGGCGGGGGCGCCGCCGCCGCTCCGGGGCGGCGCCGCCCAGGCCCCCGACGTCGTGGCTTCGCTGCAGCGGGGACGCGGCGGCTCGGCCCCTCCCCCAGTCGGGTGTGGCCAGGGCCTCCTCCTCCTCCTCCTCCTCCTCCTCCTCCTCCTCCTCCTCCTCCCCCTCCTCCTCCTCCTCCTCCTCCTCCTCCTCCTCCTCCTCCTCCTCCTCCTCGGTTGGCTCGAGGACGGCGGGCGAGGGCCCAGGCATCCGATATAGCCGCGAGGGCCCAGGCAGGGCTGCGTCGCACACGAAGGCGGGTAGGGGGACCCGGTTAGTGGTACAGTCGGGGCGCTGAAGAAGGAACCCTTTTCGTTGGGGAGGGGCTCGGCGTTCCTTGATTGTTTTACAGTTTTGGCCTTGGGTTTTCCTTAGGTTTCCCAGGGGAAATCGAAGTTTATCTCATGGGAAAAAGGGGCCTCGTTCCTTATTTAGGGTTCCTTAGGTCAACGCCCCGACTGTAGGGCCCTGGGGCCCCTCCACTGGCCAGATTCACTAAACCAGGTTTGCCGTAGCTGGTGTTCTCTCGGGTGACGGCAGTTCCGGTCAGTGGAACGGGGCGGGGGGGGTCCCCCAGTACACATTACTGAACCAGGTCCCATTGAACCCGGTTCTGCCAACGCCCGACCCAGGACCGGAGGGTCTTCCTGAGCCGTTGTTTGATTGCGCTGGGCCCCGGCGAGAATTGCGTGTTTTTGAAGCCGGATCGGGCTCAGTAAAACACGCGTGTTTGTGAAGCCGGATCCAGCCTCAAAAACACGCAGTTCTCTCGGACACGGCGGCTCGACCCCTCCCCCAGGACCAGATGGGCCTCCTGAGCCGTGGTGTGGCTGCGCGGGGCCCCGGGGGAGGGCCCCCCAGAGGCGGAAAACACCACGGGAGCCTCCCGCAGTCTGTTCCGTCCTCGCTGCACCCCGCCTCTGGTGCCCGAGGCCGCCTGCGGGCCCCTCACCCGTCGACTGAAGTCGGGCAAGTCCCTGTACAGGAGGGGTATCCAAGACTTGTCCACAAATAGTAGGGGAACAATTTCTCGATGTTTTTGATTTCAATGTATATGTGTGTGTGTGTGTGACATGTCTTACATTTGTCGTCCAACATCCGCCTGTAGGAGGACATGCCCGGCCTCAACGTCGACCCTAAACAGTCGGGTTTGCTCCCCTTTCCCCTCCCTCCGCGGCCGCCCTCGTCTCTTCCACCCTTGCTTGCGGCGCGCCCCGCCGTTGGGGATCTCCGCGCCTGCCGGCGCTGCCGATGGAACAGGCTGTTCTCATGTTGAGGGTGTTGCTGAAGGTGCCCCTGGCCCAAGGTGCCCCCCAGGATCTTGTTCAACGAGCCCCCCACGGCCTCCAAAGGACCCCTCACGAGGCCCAGAGGGCCGCAGAGGCTTCAAGATGCAACGAAAAGCTGGGGGGCACCTTGGGCCAGGGGCACTCCAGATCTCGTAATAAAAGGGAGGGGGTCTGGACCCTCCAAGACAAGCCATTTCAGACCCCCCCCCGTGGGAGAACCCTCCAAAACGTCGTCCCCAGACCCCCTCAGGCCCTCCAAGATAGCCTGGGAGAGACCCCCCCCCGAAATGAGACCCCCTCCCTTTTATTACGAAATCTGGAGTACCTGTCGCAACACCCGAGCGTTGTTGGGTCCTTGGGCCCGCCGCACCCTCGGCGCCGCCGCCGCTCCCGAGGCATGACCGTGCTCGGCAACGTGCTGTGCGACACGCCCCGCGCCCTGCAGGCGCCGCGGCGCGGCGCGCCGCTCGGCCCGCGCGCCGCTGCGCGCCTGGCGCCTCCACCGCTCGACCGGGTGGGATGCGGCTGGTCCGGGCGCAACAGCGGACCACAACCACAAAGGGGTGGATTTTCCGAGAGGGTGCCTCGGGGAGAACACACCAATTTCGACACGAGCATTTTGGTCGTGGTTGTGGTCGATGTGGCGTCTCGGGACGCCACATCGACCACAACCAGTACGAAGTTGGCTTCGAGGCTCCGACAGTTTTTGGCATGCGCAGACATCCCCAAGAGTATGTCCTCGATGTGGTCGTGGTCGCTTGCTGTCCCTTCAGTTGGGGGGCTGGGGTGCCCAGCACCTGTCAGGATACGCCCGTTCTGAAACGCAGCACTGCACCGTGCTCAAGACGTCCGTGTGGGCACGCTGCGTGTGGGCTCGGCCCGCGTTGGCCCGCGTTTGGGCAAAGCTGTCGTGCCACGCATACGTTTTCAATCTCCGTGTTGAACCCCGTGTCAGCACGCTGCGGGTTGCGTGTTGTGTGTTTGGGCGGATTAGCTGGCGGCGCCTCAACCAGGTTGGAGTAGGTTGGGGTGCTCGGGTGGCCAAGCACTGCCCTAGACAAGTAGTGCATTTTTAATCGTCGACTTGTTCGTTCTCATCGCCGTCGGCTGTTCGTCGTTGGCGGCCTCCTGTGGCCGTTTGTGGCCCCCGGAACCGTCATACGCGGACCCGAGATAAATGATTATCCCCAGGATGGTCCACTAGACGATTCTTCGACACGACCTGCAAAAGCTGCACTACGTCTCCAGGGGGGTGTAGCACTGGTTCCGACCAGCAGGGGAGAAAAAGGCCCCTCGTTGCCAAGGCTGGAAGCGGCCCGAACACATGGTAACATTGGACCCCCGGGAAGGTCCGAGGACCGATTTGAGCAGATTTGCCCTTGTCCCCATGTTTGACCGATCTTGAGTCTCTTCAGGAAGGGGAAAAAGGACAGACATCAAAAAAGCGTCGATGTCCAGGAACATGTAAGAACATATGGGAAATGGATGGGGAAAACGAACATCCAGAAACTTAGCATACGTATAAAAATTATGTGATCTACATCTACGACCACCCTGTGGGTGATAAGGAGGTTGGGGGGGCAGCAATGGGCAGTAGTGGTGATTGTTGTTCTGACGATGCCTGTGGTTCGCAGTCTAGTGAGTAGTGTGATTGTGATCGTGAGCGTGATGTGATGTGGCGATGTTGACGAAGCGCACTCGATGTGCATATCGATGTGCATGTCGATTCGCTTTTCGATCTGCATCTCGATTTGCATGTCGACGTATCGATGTGCATGTTGATTGGCGTTTCGAACTGCATCACGATTTGCATGTCGACTTTCATTGGAAAGCTCGCCGCAGGCGCTGATGTTCTAAATACGCAACCCGCGGCGCCTTACAATTTGCATTTGGATGTGCATGTCGATTTGCATTTCGATGTGTTTTTCGGTTTGCATGTCGGTTTGCATGTAGACTTGCATTGGATAGCTTGCCGCAGCCACGGCGGGACACCAGCGGGACACTAGCGGGACACCGCGGGCCACCTTTTGACAGGAGGAGCATCATTTGGTCCGGCCGCGACCCAGCCACAGGAGGATTTCGGGACACCAGCGGGACACCGGCGGGACACCGCGGGCCTCCGGCCGCCGGAGGAGAAACATTTGGTCCAGCCGCGGCCCAGCCACAGGAGGATTTCTTCTCGCCCGCCCACGCAGCTTCGCCTCGACCGCACGCACGCACGGCACGCACGACACGAACCCGAAACCGAAATCGATTTCCCGGTAGGGGGGGTCTCCGTTTCACGTCGGACTCACCCCCCAACCTCCGATGTCTATTGATTTGTGTGTCCCTGGGCCCCTTCCTCTATCGGGACCCATTCAGCGCAGAGGCGCCAAGAGCATTCAGATCAAGAGGTCATGACGATGCTCCGTGCCACGGATCCAAGATTCCCAAACATCTTCCAGTTCCGAGGGTTCCACACCGGCTGCAGGAACGAGAGCTGCTAGACTCGGATGTTGATAGAAGTGCCTCTCGACCACGGTGCCCCCAGGATTTCCAGGGAGGCGCCCACGGCATCCAGGGCACCCCATCACGAGGCCCAGGGTGCCCCATGGGGCTCCGACATCGATCGAAGGCGGGGGGCGCCTTGGGCCTGGGGCACCTTGAGCAGCCCCCGACAGATGCTCTGGAAATCCTGGGACGCACCCGTCGGTCTCAGCATAACATCACGATCGCGCTTCGCGCGGGCTGCGGCCTGGACAGCAGAAGGGTGCCCTTCTCCAAGTGGTGGCCCGGCAACTCAACCGCGGCAAGAGCGCGCAGTTCGCAAACTCCGCGGCGGTGCGGCGCTGGCTGTCGGCGCAGGCGTTGGGAATTTCCGCTGGCACCAGCTTCAAGGACCTTGGCGTCGTGGCGACCGCGGGTCGCCGGCGCCGCTGCGCGGTCGCGCCGAGCCGCTTGCTCACGGCGGCGGGCAGGTTCGCTCGCATCGGGCGCCTGCCAGTGGACTTCCGGCAGCGGCTGGCACTGCGGCAGGCATGTTTGGAGCCGCGTGCGGGCTGCCGCCGGCTCGCGAGCTTGCGGGGCTCCGCTCGGCGGCGCGGCACGCCGTCTGCAAGGGCGGGTTCCGCGCCGCGGCGGAGGTGGTCTTCGGCGTCCTCAGCCCCAGCTGGCGGCTGGACCCAGCAGCGGTTACGGTCATTGCGCCGCTGTGGCAGATCGCCAAGGCGTTGCGGCGCGGCCGGTTCCCAGAGGACCTTTGGAGGGAGGCGGGGGGCGCCATCGCCGCGGGGCACGGCCGTTGCCAAGGGCCCATCGCAGCAGCAGCTCGCAGCATGGCGGCTTCGCAGCTGGACGCGGACGCGGCGTGCTGGCAGGGCGTCCCGTCGGCGCCAGCAGGGTGGCGGCCCGCTGGCCAGGCCTTGCAGGATACGCGGGCGGTTCTGCTTGCGGCTTGGGCGCGCAGCGAGGCCCGTGAGGTCGCGTCCAGGCGCGCCGACTTTGCTCACGTAGCAGGGGGCATAGATCGGTGGGCCACCCGTCGCCTCCTGGAGAGCGGCGAGCTGGCCCCCGACGCCGCTGGCGCCCTTCGCGCAGTCCTGAGTGGCAATGTCGTCACCGAGACTGTGGCAGCCAAGTGGGGCCAACCCGAGCGTTGCCCACATTGCGGCGCTCCGCGGGAGGACCGGCAGCATCGGTTTTGAGACTGCCCTTGTTGGTCCCCGGCCCGCCGCGCGGCGCTCGCAACAGGGGGGTTCTCGCCCGCCGCCCTGCTGGCCCGGCTGCCGCCAGGGGTGGCTATTTCGGGCGTCCTCCCTCTGGACCCCCGGCTGGCGGCGGAGGTCGCAGCGGCAAGCGCGCCAATGCCGGCGCCGCCGATGCCGGAGCCCGCCGCGGCTCAGCCAGACGAGCCGCCGCGCTGCAGGGCTTGGACGGATGGAGCGTGCGAGCACCCCACGGACCCGCTGCTGTCGCGCGCGGGGTGGGGCTTTCAGCTGGAGCGCCCGGTGGTCCATGGCACGACGCGCACGGAGCATTGCGGGCCCGTGGACGGGACGCAAACCGCACAACGCGTGGAGTCGACCGCCGTTCTGCGCGCGGTCAGCGAGGCTGGCCAGCCAGTCGAGGTCATCACGGATTCCAAGTTCGTGGCCCATGGCATCGCGGCAATCCGCCAGGGCGCCTCGGCCTGGGACTGGGCGCATGCGGACTTGTGGGAGCGCCGGGCGCCTCACTGCAGGACCAGTTTCGCCATCGCGCGCTGGGTGAAGGGGCACCTCGATGACGAGGGGGCGGCAGCGCGCGGCGTGACAGCCGAGGACCGCCACGGCAATGCGGCAGCTGACAGGCTGGCTGGCACTGCTGCCAAGGCTCGCCTGCCGGCGGCGGCCCTGCTGCAAAGGCGGCTCGTGTCGCTCTACGCCCTCAGGGTGCTGCGGTCGATCCAATGACGCTGCCGTAGCCGCCGCGCTGGCGCGGCAGGACCCGCAGCAGCAGGGGGGCTTGGGCGTCGCGCCGCGGCCTGGGCCGGCGGCTGCTGCCCGGGCGCTTTTCGGGGGCGGGGCGTGGTGGGCGCGCGCGGCGTCGCAGGGACCCAATTGGGTCGCCTGTTTGCGCTGCGGCTGCTGGGCCCCGGATTGGGCGCGCCTCGCGAGTCGCCCGTGCGCCGGCTGGGTGCCCATCCTGCCGCCGAAGGCGGCCGCGCTGATGTTGCTCCCGCCCGCGCGGGCCGGCGGCGCCGAGGCTGCCTGGCGCGGGGTCTTGAGGCAGCGCTTTGCGGCGCGCCCGGGCCCCTCCGACTAATTAGGGGTGCGGCGGCGCCTTGGCTAACTAGGTGGAATTAGCTTCGCGGCGGTTGCCCTGGGCAGCCGTTGTCCCGCGCGCTCGCCGGGCGCGCTTTTTGTCCTCCTCGTTCCTCCTCCCCCTCCGCCGCCTCCTTTTCCGGCTTTTCCGCGTCTGCTCGTCACCCGTTCTTGCCGCTGGACCCCCGCTGGATTGCAAAAAAAACAGTGGCGACCTCGCGGGCGCGAAGGTAGCCGCGCGTCGCGCTGCGTGGGGCGCGATGCACGAAGCTAGGTTTAAGTCGGGCATGTCTTTGTACAGGAGGAATATTGTAAGATTCCTGTTCCGTTGTCTGAGGACGTAATTTCGACTATTCCTAAGTATTGTTGAGTATCGTTTGACAGTTTACCTCCGAAATCAGCCTGTAGGAGGACATGCCCGACACGAAGCAAGGTGGCTTGGTTCCGGGGGCGCCTGATGCTTCGAGGTTGTTGTTCAGCGTTCGTTGTTGCCCATCAGCTTTCCAGTCGCGGGATGGTTTCCAGCAGACACGCCTCGCCGAGAGCGTGCTGGTGGCGCCCGCGTCGTCCCGAACGGCCGCCCCGGGACCCAAGCGTGTGTTTGTTATTTGATAGAGTTCAGCCTCCCGGGGCCCTCGTTGGGCTTCGGGGCGGTCAAAACGGGGCGAGAAAGACCGGCCTTGGCAAGAGTGCCCAGCGCTCTGTAGCACCTGTCTCGAAGCTGCGGGCGGGGCCAGGACAGGCACGTGTCGTCCTGGAGCGTTCTGGAACTGATGGGCATGTTTCCCACCACCACCATAAAGTTGGACGGGGGAAGGAGGTGGAGGACGAGGAGGAGGAAGACGAAGAGGAGGAGGAGGAGGAGGAGGAGGAGGAGGAGGAGAACCCCCTCCACCTACAACTTATGGTGGTGGTTGTGGAAAACAGGTCCATCAGGAACGCTCTCACAGCGGTCCAGGAGGCTCTGAGAAGGCCGCGGCGCCAGATGCATCCTCCAGAACCGCCGGATTTCAGAGATTACCCAGGTTTCCCTGTCCGATTTCGTCCTTGTCCTGGCCTCCTCCTCCTCATCCTTCTTCTCCTCCCCCTTGTCCTCCTCCTCCTTCTCCTCCTTCTCCTTCTGCGCAAAGAGGCGGGCGCAGTGCGACGGTGGGGGTGTGGGCAGGGCGGCGGTGGTAGAGTCCGGAAGCGTTCGACTGCGCTACGGTGCTGGGCCTCTTCGCCATAGGGGGCGTATGCATCAATTACGCGAAAGGGTGACCCTTCGTCGGAGTGACCTTTGGTGCGGGCCCACCGGGGTACCCCGATCGCCGAATGCGATGCGATCGTAGCGTCTTGCGCGCTTGTGTTTGGTACCCCCACGGCCCCCAAAAAGCCGCGCACCAAAGGGAACTCTTACCCAGGGTCACTCCAGCGTGTAGCCGAATGCACACGCCCCCAATGGTCATGAGGCCCATCGCTCTGGGTTTGCCTGGCATCTCTCTGGCTCGCAGTAGCACTGGAGCACCAGAGGTCTCAAGGCTGTCATGTGAGCGCCCAGTCCCGTGAGCAAGGGGGGATTCTGGGGCTTTGCAGGTCATTGGAATCCCTCCTCGAAGGCAGAGTCAGATCGGAAGGTCGGTCAGGCTGGACGGCTCGGAAGGAAGGAAGGGGGTCCTGAGGGAAACGGGTTCTGAGAGTTTGAGAGTTTTGTCAGTTTTCTTGGGGCCGTCTTTGGCCGTCTAGGGGTCCTCTTAGCCGTCTTGGGTCCCTCCAGAGGCCCTCTTGGACTAGCTTGGGGATCTCTTGGGGCCGTCCTGGGCCTTATAGAGGCCCTCTTGGAGTTCCCAGTAAGCATTTTGAGGCCTCCGTTGATCCTTCAACCGAAGAGCGTGGAAAGCCAACCACATTGAACAGCTCAAGACACATCATGTGTTTGGCCTCCCGAGTGCCTTCTGGAGAACGCACTAGTGGTGCCTGAAAATATGTTGGGCCTTCTTGGCGGCGTTGGCCGCCGGAGAGCACTGGAGAGCGCCCGGGACGCGTCGGGACGCCCAGGGGCCCGCGGGAGGGGGGGGGGGGGGCTGTTCACGCAACAGTGTTCGGCGGCGGGTGAGGGGAGGAAGTGAGAAGGAGAAGGCCTTCTCAGAAGGCGGCGGGACTTCTCAGAAGCCCTCGCGCCTTCTGAGAAGTTTTTTTTTTATCTCGGCGAAAACTTAGAAAATTTCTCAGGAGGCTGAGGAACTTCCGAGCCTTCTGAGAAGGCCCGCCCCGTCTCATTTCCCCCCCAGGCGCGCCGCCTAAGTGTGGTTGTGGGGAGAGGGTCGCGGGCAGCCCCTTGCATTATTCCACGCCATGACGTGGGATGGGTAACGCAGATCTGCGGCACCGCGACAGGTTGACGGTCCACCGGCTCTGCTGTTGGACGTACGACGGGATATTGTTGAATGCGGAGATGTTGTTCTCGAGTGCGTCGCGTTACGTCTGCAAAGTGCGGAATCTTTGTTCAGTTTCCATTGCCCCATGAAGTCTGTCAGCGTGGACCCCACATAGTGACCTCTTGCAAGCGATGCGGCGCAATCTAGGTGGTGCAACCAGCGTGGTGCAATCTAGGTGGTGTTATCCGTGTGGTGTAATCTACGCGGTGCAGAGCAATGCAGAGCACGACAGCAACGCAAAGCAATGGGATGCAACGAACTGCTAGCAATGCAACGCAATGCAAAGCAATGCAAGGCAACATAAAACAATTAGCAGCAATGCAAAGCAATGCAACGAAATGCAAAGCGCCACAAGTCATTGCAAAGCAATGCGAAGCAATACCACGCAAAGCGAAACACTTGAATGCAATGCAATGCGACGCGCTGCAAGTCATTGCAAGGCAAAGCAACGCAATGCAAAGCAATACAACGTAATGCAAGACAGTGCAAAGCGATGAATCAACAATGCATGAAACTGGAAAGCAATGCGAAGCAATGCAACACAACGCAGAGCAATACAACGTAACGCAACGCGCTATACATCATTGCAACGCAATGCGACGCAATGCAAAGCAATTCAACGCATTGCAAAGCAATGAATAAGCAATGCATGACACTGGAAAGCAATGCGAAGCAATGCAACACAACGCAAATCAATGCAATTCAACGCAACGCGCTGCACAGCGTTGCAACGCAATGTGACACACTGAAAGGCAATGCAATGCGATGCACATCGTTGCAAAGCAGTTCGAATCTATCCACACCAAAGTACAGCAACGCAAGGCAATGCAAAGCAATGTAAAGCAAGTTATGCTTTGCAATGCACAGCAACGCGCAGCAATGCCAACGAATCCAAAACAATTCACAGCAACGCAATGCAACTATGGTATGCTATGCTGCGCCATGCCTTGCTATGTTTTCTTTGCTGTGCCATGCGAGTGAACGAATGCGAGTGGACGAGCGCAAGTGTCGGCGAGAGATGGCGCTATGCTATGCTATGCTATGTGTTTCTGAGCTTCGCTTTTTTTCTATGTGAGTGGGCGAGCGCCAGTGGACGAGTGCGAGTGGCCGAGTGCAAGTGGCAGCGATGGGCGGCGGCGATGAGCAGCGACGGGTGACAACGAGCAGGCCGGACCAGCCATGGGGCGGCGACGGACGGCGGCGATTGGCGGTGACGGGCGGCAACGAGCCAGCCAGACCGGCACTCGTGCCCAGTTAGGTTAGAGGGGAAGAAGAAACCCCAGGTGCCAGCATTGTTTGGGGAGTATGGTTTCTTGCCTATCGCAATTTTCGCTCAAGTTGTTATGGCTCGAAATTTGAAACGGTGGGGAACCGTGCGGTTTCGACTTCCTGCGTCATGGATCCGCCACAGACAGCGAATGATCATACTTCAGCGGCTTGCGGTATCAGGCCAGCGCCATCTATCTTTGGTATTCTCCAGCGGCCAACGCCATTCGCAGCAACTCCGTTGAATCAGAGGCAAAGCACAGGCTGTCCCAGCGGCATTGGATTCACAGAACAAACGAGTTTCTTGTTTCGTGGAGTTTCCGAAGCTGATAGCCTAAAGCACCTAGGCGCGATCTTCGAACACAGCCCCAGTGCACCAGGGCAGTACTACGATTCATCTCGGCCTGTTGGCAACGTGGATTTCTTCGTCTCGCACAACTGGGTGATGCAGCGGCGGGCTAAATTTCTCATCCTTGCCGTTTACCTTAATCTGAGGATGGCTGTTCTGTTTACCGCGCTCGTTACTGTTATCGTTTGTGTTCCAGTGGCCGCTGGCAAAACGCCAATGATTCCTTTGAGGGATGAAGTTGGACCCTTCACGGTGAGCATCTGGTGCCAACTCCTTGGCGTCCTAACGTTCGTAGCTGTAATTCTGTTTAGGCAGCATGTATTAGGGTTATGCGGACTGGGCGGGAAAGTTTTATTCATTGATAAGGCTTGCATACACCAAGCGGACCGCACTCTCAAGGAGTTGGGAATACGCCACCTGGCTGCTTTCTTATACTATTCGACTAACATGTTGGTGTGCTACTCTGACAGGTATTTGCGAAAGCTCTGGACAGTATACGAGGTGGCAGTTTTTCTTACGCTCCACCCTGGGAGCACCCTTCGTTTGAGGCATGAGCTCCATTCCACAAGTCTTCTCTGGGGCATTGGCATTTGCTTTCTCGCCAACATGACATGGCATGTGGTGCATCTTGACAGCATGTATTCTTCTTTGGGCCTATTTGCAGATTCCGTGTTCCCACTTGTATTTTATTTGGGAATTTCTGTCGCTCTCAGTTGCATCTATGTGTCAATCGCGCGCCTCAGGCTTAGAATTTCAGGCCACGTGAATACGTTCAGAGTGGCCGATGCAGAGTGTTTCGACGAAGCTGATCGTACGCTTGTTGAGCAAGATATCGCCTCGCTGATGCGACACAGGGGTTTCGTCTACGAGTCCGCTAGCGATGACGAAGTAATTTCAGAATTTGAATGTTTAGTCCGTCGCGAGTTGCCTGTTACACTGTCTGCATCGTTCGGTCGGAGCGGCATCCCTTATTCGACTGTCCTGTGCGCAAGTGCCCCGTACTTCCTGATGAATATTGACTCTTTAGCTTCCCAATTTTGGCATAGCCAGACTGCTTACGACATGCTGCTTATGCATGTGCATCGGTTCGCCTTGAATGTTGCAGTGCTCCCGTTAGCGGCATCACTATCGATCGCGGTAGCCACTTGCCTCATCCAGCGAACATGGGGATTTAAATCCACTGTAGCCATGACGGCGCTCATGCATCTGCTCTTCTTTGGGGGGGTGTTTACATTTTGCCATGTACTCTCAACTATGGCACTCGGCGGTAGCGACAAGGCAGCGGTAACACTGATTGCCCTGGTGGCAATTCTTCATGTCATCGCCTTCGCTGCGTTCAGGCCGATCAAGAGCGCGCAGCACCGCCGTATCTTGTCCCCCGTCGGCGATGACAACCGTAGCAGCATCATAAGTTGCTGAGTGGGCGTGGTGGGAGTCTGGCGCTTCTCATCGCACCGCCCGCCTTTTCCGTTGTCTTCCCGCCAGCGACTGCCGAGCCGAGTCGAGAATCAACGCGCTCGTGACGCTCGGCTCAGCTGAGTAATTGCTGTCTGCTGGACGAACATCTCGGGCATGGTGAGAAAGCACACCCAGACAAGTCATTCGAGTATACTGGTGCAGTCCTGAGTCGTTTTCGTCGGTCGACTTGTGCTCCCCCTGATGCATTAGAATGTTGGGCGTCGGCTGGCTATCCCGGTGGGGTTCATTCGTAATGCGGTGCCGTGCGCGCGTGGAGTGCCCGCGGCAGCAGTTTCTTCTAAAGAGCGTTTCGCTAAAGTGCGTTTCATCAATCTTCGGAAACAGGGAGGTCATGGGACATGTGTTGGTTATCTGTCTGGCTGTCCGAGGCCCGGTCCCTCCTGGGGCTTCCTGTGGGATACAGGAGATGTCGGAGCCTCCTGTGCTCTCAGGGCCGCCCAGGGGGGTGTGATGCATGACTTGGGGCTTGTGAGGCACGCTGAGAGCTCCTGGAAGCGCTCGCGGGGCGATGGGGAACGCTTGCGAAGCTCTGGGACGCCGCTTTCGGGACGCCCTTTGGTAGGCGCCGAGGAAGCCCTGAACAGTTTCGGGGAGGTCCAGCAAATGTGACTGGGAACGCCCAGGAGGCTTAGTCAGAAGCGCTAGACAACGCCTGCAGAACAGGAAAGCTCAAAACACCTCGGATGCTGCGAACAATCCCCTTGAATACAATCGAAAGCGTCGTGAAGACATTCGAAGTCGTGGGAACTGCTGGAGCAGCCGAAACCTTAACTTCGCTTAGACTTGGAGGTTGGTAGTCTTGTGGCCGCGGGTGGCAAGTTGCCGCACCGCGGCGTTGCGGCCGCCAGCGCCTCCAGAAGTTCCAGAACGTCGACTAGCACATCTGCAAACGTCCGTACATATATTTACACCTGCGTGTACACATGCATACGCATATACATGTACATATGCCCATACATATCCCGTCCCCTATACAAGAACCTCCACCTCGTCATTACCTCGACCAATTGCCTGTAGTTATGTATATGTGTAGATATGCGCAACTATCTGTGCACATGTACGTATGCATGCATACAGGCATGATCATGTTTATGCCCCAATTAGTGCTTGCATTTTGGGCTTCAAGGATCTGGGCCGTGTGCTCGGTCTGGCGGCTATGTACTCGCCGTCGCTGCCTCGTTGCCGCCCATCGTCTGTGCCGTTTGGCCAGTCTGGCAGCTATGTACTCGCCGTCGCCTACCCGTCGCCGCCTCGTCGCCACCCGTCGTCTGGGCTGCATCTTCGGTCTGGAGGCCATGTGCTCGCCGTCGCCGCCCCGTCGCCGCGTCGTCGCCGCCTGGCGCCTGGGCCGTGTCTTCGGTCTGGCGGCTATGTGGCCGCCGTTGCCGCTCCGCCGCCCGTCGTCTGGGCCTGTGTTCACTACCTCGTGATTCAAATGAATTGTTGTGTCTGGGCTTTTCGTAGGCTGCACAGACGCGTTGGTGCGCACGGCGTCGACGCGCGCGCGATTGTCGACTCGTGTGACTTGCATGTCGGTGCGCTGTCACGGGCACGGCGGGGTAGTGCATTGCCCTCGCTCCATTCTGACCGCGGAGGGAATTCTTGACGCATTTTCGTTTGGGGCGGCGCTCCCCCCATCTGAGATTCAGTTTGCCCTTGTCTGAAATTCAGATTGCCCTACGCGGGGGCTCGGGCGAGCCGTTCTGCCTGAGACCTCTGCGCATCATTTGTTCAGATTGGCCCGGTCTGAACTTCAGATTGGCCCGGTCTGACATTCAGATTGGCCCGGTCTGAATTTCAGATTACCCACGTTTGAATTTCAGACGTGGTGTTTCCGCGTGCAAGAAATATTCGGTTTGGTGCCGTTGCCCTCGGGACAAACGTGGTCGACGTTTGCTCTCCTGCGTGATTTCGACGTGGGACATAAGAGAGCTCTTGGCCTTTTGTCAGGGTAGCTGGCACTCGAAGCCCCGATGCCCCTTTGGACGTGGCGCGCTTTGCGGATGCGAAGAAATGGGAAGTCGATTTTTCATGGTTGGGGGTGTCTGGTGATGACCACGTAGTCATGTGTGTCGGTCTGGCGGCTATGTGGCCGCCGTCGCCGCTTCGTCGCTGCCCTAGGTTCTCCTTTGTAAAAGGACAATAGACTCGACCCCCCCCCCGGCGTTATCCCCCCCCTTTCGGGTATGTAAATCATGTATGATTCTGACCACATGTGCATCCTGAATATGAACCTACACTGCGTGAGGGACTGGGATCGACCCCCCTGAGGTTCCCTGGCAAAAAAAAACTATACGCGGGGACATTCTTTGTTCTAACATAAGACAACTTCACGAATCCCTTGCAAAAAAGGGGACGAAGTGCACACGCGCGGGTCGTCGCGCGCGCATGCCGAAATCCTTGAAAAAACCTTCGGTGTCGGAAGGATTTCGCAATCGAGTTTCCAAAAGAACATACAAAAGCACAGGGTGTCGCAACAATGATTTGCTAAAGAGCTTACGCGCGAGCTCTTGCGAAACCTTCAGAAAAAAAAACATAGGTGTTTCGATATGCTCATTATATGCTACCAAACGGGTTTCGCGCGCGCATGTCGAAGTCTGTCGAACGCCCCTTGCGCGTGTGCCGTCGCGAGAATCCTTTGCAAAAAATGGGACGAAGTGCAGACGCGCGAGTCGTCGCGCGCGTATGCCGAAATCCGTCAAAACCCATCGGTTTCGGAAGGATTGCAACATCGTGTGTCCAAAAAACATATAAAAACACAAGGTTTCGCAAAACGGATTTTCAACAAAAGCGTGCGCGCGCGCTCTTGCGTGGTCGTCGTCGTCGTCGTCGTCGTCGCCGTCCTCCCTCCTCCCGCGTCGTCGTCGTCGTCGCCTACGTCGTTCTCTGTTTTTCCTCGTGTTCGTCGTCGTCGTCCTCTTTGGCGTCGTGGTCGTTTCCGTCGTCGTTGTCGTCGTGGTCGTCCTTCCTCCTCCTCCCTCGTCGTCATCGTCGTCGTCCGTCGTCGGCATCTCGCCGTCGTCCCTCCTATTTCGTCGCCGTCGTCGTCGTCGTCGTCGTCGTCCATCCTCCCTCGTCGTTGTCGCCATCGGCGTCGCCGCCCTTCCTCGTTCTTCGTCGTTCGCGTCTTCACCGTCCTCCCTCCTCCCTCGTCGTTGTCGTCGGTGTCGCCGTCGTCGTCCTCCCTCCTCCCTCGTCTTCGTCGTCGTCTTCGTTGGCGACGTCGTCGTCATCGTCGTCGTCGTCGGCTTCGTCGGCGTCGTCGTCGTCGGCGTTGTCATCGTCGTCGTCGGCGTCGGCGTCGGCGTTGTCGTCGCCTTGGTCGGCGTCGTCGGCGTCGTCGTCGTCGGCGTCGTCGTTGTCGTCGTCGGCGTTGTCATCGTCATCGTCGTCGTCGTCGGCGTCGGCGTCGTCGTCGTCGTCGTCGTCGGTATCGTCGTCGGTGTCGTCGTCGTCGTTGTCGTCGTCATCGAAGTCGTCGGAGACGTCGCAGTAGTCGTTGTCGTCGTCGTCGTTGTCGTCGTCGGTGTCGTCGTAGTCGTTGTCGCCGGTGTCTTCGCAGTCGGTCCTAAGAGGTTTTGCAAACCAAGCTGCGGGAGGGTGGGTGGGATGTTTGCAAGAGCATGGGATGTGTCAACTGATGTGTAAAGATCATTTGCATAACGTAGGTTCTCTTTTTTAATACGAGCATTAGGATCTCCCCCCACCCCCCGCGTTAACGGTCCACCTTTTCGCAAGGCAGTTTGCATGTGCTTCTGCCCTTCCGTCCATCTTAAGTATGAATTGAACTATCCCACGCAGGCCAGAGGCCGCCCCCTGTCATCCTACGCCAAAACACATTATGCCGCACTCGCGTTCACCAGCAAATCGTAAGTTCCCAAGGGTCCCTGGCAAAACATGTGACGAAGTGCGCACGCGCGAGACGTCGCGCGCGTTCCCCGCAATCTTTCAGCACATTCAGGATTCGTGGGGATTTCAATATCGAGTGTCACGAGAGCATATTAAAACACATGGTCTCGCCACGAGAATGTCAAGCAACAGTTTGCGCCCGCGCTATTGCGAATTCTTGGTGAACATGGGTTGTTCAACATTTTCATAGCATGCTTCCAAATCGGCATCCTCGCGCGCGCGTGTCGAACTCGTTCGAATGCCCTTGCGCGTGCGCTGTCGCAAAATCCCTCGCACACAAAAACGGTTCGAACTGCGCACGCGCACGTTGTCGTGCGCACGCCGACATCCTTGGAATCAATTTTCGAAGCCGTAGCGATTTCAAAATCGAGCGCCCCGAGCACATGTGAACAAAAAACCGGTACGGTTTTGCAGCGACAGGTTTCAATCACAAAACGTGCGCTCGCGCCCGTGCGTGTTCTTAAGGAAACCATCGGTTTCCCGACATTTGCCACCCAACCCTGCCAAGCGGGCCTTTCGCGTCGCATGATGGAACTCATTCGAACGGCCTTGCGCGCTGCGCGCGCATTACGGACTCCTTCAAAAACCTTCATCGCCGATCGGCGCCGTCATTGGCCTTGCCGTCGTCACCGCCACCTGCGTCACCATCGCAATATCCATAATCGCGTCTACCGTTGTCGGCGTCGCCATGATACCAAGCCCGCCCAAGTCACCGACACGCCTCGGACAGCTTGCTGGGAAGTGCACGGCAGTCAGCGACACCGCGGCCGCGCCGTTCGCGCCAAACTAGCTCGCCGCTGTGCGCGCGAGCATTCGCGGGCTAGCGCGACTGCAGGGATGCACCAGCCAACGCCAAGCACTCATCGCAATCGCCGCCGCGTGGGCTTCGCAAACCAGGTTGCAGGTGGGTGGGTGGGACGCTTGCAAGCATTGAAGTTGTCAGTTCGTTTGTAAAAACCAGTTGTCTTTCTTTAGAAAGAGAATTCGGCTCCACCCCTCCCCAGGGTCAACGGTCCACCTTGTCGTATTGCAATGTACATACGATCCCGCCCCATTGTCCATCCGAAATATGAATTCATGTTATCCCAGCTAAACCAGTATCGCCCCACTCGCCCTTTGCTGAAAACATGATGCGCGCGCTCTCATGTATCAAACATCATATCGTCTCAAAACTAACTTGGCAATCGGAGGCGAAGCGCACACACGCGCGTAGTGGCGCGCGCATGCCGAAATCTTTCAATCACCGGAGGTGTCGAACATGTATGAACATAGAGTGTCACCAGTACATAAAAAAAAACACAAGGTTTCGCACCACTGATTTGCAGAAAAAAATTGCGCGCGCGCTCTTGCGAGTCCTTCAGAAACCACAGGCTCTGCAACGTGTTATGCAATGCTACCAAGCGGGCTGCGCGCGCATGTTGAACTTGTTCGAGGGTCTTTGCGCGCGTGCTGTCGCAAGAACCCCTTCTAGAACAAATAGGACGAAAGGGCGCGGGCGCTGTCGCGCGCGCGTGCCGAAATCCTTGAAACGACCCGTAGGTGACGTAAGGATGTCAAAACCGAGTGCCACGACAACAGATAAAAAGCATGTGGTTTCGTAACAACAGGTTTGAAACCAAACCTGGTGTCGCTTTCTTGCGAATCTTTCAGAGACCCAATATGGATTTCAACATTTTCATTGAATTCTGCCGAACAGGCCTCCCGCGCCGCATGCCGAAATTACTCGAATGGCCTCGCGCGCGTGCTGGGGGGGACACGGTCCGTCTCAAATAACACCATGCGGGCCACTCTCGCGAGTCGGCCACGTGCGGACGCCGTCATCGTCGCCGGCGTGATCAGCATCGGCGCCGTCAGTGGCTGTGCCGTCGTCGTTGCCAACATCGTCACCAGCATCGTTCCTATCATCATCGTGTCTATTGTTGTCGACGTTACAATGATACCGCGTCCGCCCAAGTTGCGGGTGGGTGGGACGAATGCGCGAACAGTGGAGGTGATAACTTCAAGTTGGGCAGTCGCGAATTGCACGACTTAGATTACACCACCTAGGGTGCACCACGCATAGCTTGCACAACATATACTGAACCACATCGATTGCACCCGGTGGAGCGAACAAGCTTCAGATTGCACCACACAGTGCACTACGGCTATTGCACCACACATATGGCACGACAACGATCGCAACACATACATTGAACACCGCAAATTGCACCACATTCTGTGCACCACTGGGACTGCATCATGTAACTTGAACAACAAACATAGCCCGCATAGATTGCACCACATGGGTTGCACAGCATAGACTGCCTAAGTCATATATTGCATTTTGTAACACGTACGTAGCACAACATATACTTATTACTATATAGAATACTAGCAACACGCTGTTTGTAGTCCAGGTTGGGGTAAACGCTGGTTCGCGTCTCTATATACAGACTGGATGTAAAATGTACGGTTGGTCCCCCCGCTTCCCCCGCCTGCAAAGCAATACAAATGGGGAACCTTGGGTGCCCAATTTAATCCCCGGAAGTCGGGGGTCGTTTTCTGAGCTGTGGGGGGGAGTATTTGTATTTCAAGAGTAATCGAAAACACAATTTCGACATCCATCGGCGCCAGGATAATACCAATATGGCCAAGGCATACCCTAGACGTCCCAATCTGGCGCCACCATCCTTTCTACACGCCTCAGACGGCCCAGGGCGCGCCAATAGCTCTCCGAGAGTACCTCCAAGAGGCCTCCGAGACGTGGAGATCATCGGTTACCATTGTGTTGTTCGGTGATGTTATCTTACTCGCGGTTTTCGTTTTCAATGCATCCGAGACGGCCCATGAGGAACCCACCGTTATTCCAAGATGGCCCGAAAGGGGCTCCAAAAACAGCCAATGAAGGCCCAAGAGGGCCGCAACATGCCCCAACATGGTCCCCGCAGAGGCGCACAACGGCCCAAGATTAGCAATATTGATTCAAGACGGCCCCAAGACGCCAAGAGACTCCCAAGACGGCCCAAGGGACCCCCAAGACAGCCCAAAAACGGTTCCCAGAAACCCGTCGGACTCCCTAAAACGGCCCCGAGACATCCCCAAGCCGCTTAAGAGGCTCAACGGCGAGCCAACGACGGTTGGAGGTGGTCAAGGCACTCGATTGGAATGCCACAGCGAGCGCGACGACACGCGACGACGGCACGAGAGGAGGAGGTTTTCGCTCGAGACCTCCTCAACATTCAGGCCTCAGGAGCCCAACGGTGATGACAGTTGTAGGTTTTAGGACGACCGCCCCGGATCACTAACATGAAGCGCGAGCGCCGTCGGGAGGGGGCTCCCGCTGAAGAGTTCCTCGCGATTCACTCACAGACGAGGCTCCCGCTCCAGACCTCCTGAAGATTCAGGCCCCAGGAGCCCATAAGTAACGACGTGTTCAGGATTTCGGGCGACCGCTTTGGATTACGTATGTGAAACGCGAGCCTCATAGGGAGGGGGTTCCCACTCGGGATTGCCGCGCGATTTGCTCACAGACGAGGCTCCCGCTCTAGAAGCCCTCGAGATGAATGCGCAAATGTGTGATACTGTGCGATGGTGTCGGTGCTAATGATGGTCGGCGATCATGTTGGGATGGTGATACGAGCGATGAGGATGATGGTGATGATGGTGATCGTGATGAGATGTTAGTGACGATGGTGATGGCGACGATGGCGATGAGAGTGAAAGGAGACGAAGGGCGGGAGGAAGAGGAGGAGGAGGAGGAGGAGGCGGACGGCGCGGGGTGGCCAGAGAGGTGGGCGAGCGGAGGAGGAGGAGGAGGAGGAGGAGGAGGAGGAGGAGGAGGAGGAGGAGGACGGCGCGGAGGACACCACTCAGGGCGTGGGGAAGCACATGAGGTGGAGGACACCACAGGGAGGAGCTCCCGCTCGAGACTTTGTTGCGATCCACTCGCAGACGGGGCGCCCAAGACTTCCTCCACCTTCTGGCCTCAGGGGCTCAGCATTGACGACGCTTACAGGTGTCAGGATGACCCGCGCGGAGTGAACACATCACGAGGGAACGCCAAAGGGAGGACCTCGTGCGCGAGCGAGCCTTGTCACCCGCCCCACACGAGGCTCCCGCTCCTGACTTCCCCCCCCGAGGAGCTTCAGCAGCGACGACATTTGTATACAGTGCTCAGGGTGATCCGCGTGGACTGCGAACACCCTGGGGGGACCCCATAGGGAGGACCTCCCGCGCGAGAGATCTCCGCTATCCACAGGCAAGACTCCCGCCCGAGACTTCTCCCACTTGCACGCCCCAGAATCCCAACAGCGACGACAGTTACAGGTTTGGGGACGGCCCGCGGGGATCACTAACGTGGCGTGCGGGCCCCTATGAGGGGGGGGGGGCCTTCGAGATTTCCTTCCTTGTAGATGTCACACACGGGGCTCCCGCCCAAGACATCTTGCAGCATCATGCCTGAGAGCCCAAACGCGATCACAGCTACATGGTGTGGATGACACGCTCGGAGTCGAACCTGGAGGTGGTGACGCCATAGAGAGGGGATCCAACTCGAGTCTTCCCCGCGATTCACTCACGGACGATGCTGTCGCTCGGGACTTCGTCAGGATGGGTGTGTGAATTTGTGTGCGGGGGTGCGCGGTGATGATGATGATGTTGATGATGGTGATGCTGGTGCTAATGTCCATGATGATGATGGTGATGGTGATGATGATGCTGATGATGATGACGAGGATGATGATGCTGATGATGATGCCGCTGCTGATGATGATGACGATGAAGAAGGCGGTGGTTATGATGATTGTTGTAATAGTGGTGGTGATGACGATGGGGCTGATGCCGGTGATGTTGGTGATGATGGCGGTGATGATGTTGATGATGATGTTGATGATGACGGTGGTTGTGATGATGCTGATGTGTAGATGTGTGTATGTGTGGGTGTGTGTGTGTGGGTGTGTGGTGTGTGTGTGGTGTGTGGTGTGTGTGTGAGCGTGCGTGTGGATGTGTTGTTTTGCATATGAGCATGGGTGTGTATGTGTGTGCGTGTGCGTGTGCGCGTGTGTGTGTGTGTGTGTGTATGCGTGCGCGTGTCGGTGTGTATACGCTTGTGTGTGTGTGTTTACGTGTGTGTGGGTGTGTTTGCGTGTGCGCGCGTGTGTGCAAGGGGGGTCCTGTTCATGCTCCTGCGCGGGTGGATGGGGTGTCCAGAGGAAACAAGAATACCATTCAGGACGTGGGGAGCCAGACGGTGTTCGCGGTCTCGCCTTCTCGAGCTGAAGTCTGAGGCGGCCGGATAAGCTACCCAGGCGTACTCGAGGCAGCCCAAGGGCTAGTCTGGCCCGAGGCAGCCCAAGCGCCAGACTGGCCCGAGACAGTCCAGGATTCCAAGGGTGCGAAGATTACCCGCGTTGCGGAGACCCCGACTTGTCAAGGATGTTGCCCCAGCTAGGCCAGTGCAAGGCCTAGATTGTGTTGTCGACTTGCCGCCTGAAGGTAAAGGAATCGGGGGAGGGGGGGGCGGCGTTGTGGGGGTGGGCGGGGACGTGGGTGGAGGAATGACAGTGGCAGCTTGACGGTGTTTCATTTCCTTTTTTCATCTGATCGGCGCTTTTTTCGTGCTGAAACGCACGTTGGCGCCCGCGGCAACCAATTCAGAGACCAGAACCGCCCAGATTACGCCCTCTTTCGACCAGACATGTCACGGTCGTTGTCCTCATCGCAGTTGCCATTATCGTTGCTTTCATCCCGGCCGCCATCATCGTGGCCCTCGTCGTGTCCATTACCATCGTTATCATCGCTGCCCTCACCTACTTTTCAAGATCGCCATCACCACCCACATCATCATCATCATCATCATCATCATCATCATCATCATCATCATCATCATCATCATCATCATCATCGTCATCATCATCACGGCCACGCCCTCATGACCTTTTCTTCTGTCGTTGCCCGCTCTTCCTGTCAAGTCGTATGCAAGCTTGTGGTGGTGATTATGGAGATGGCGATGATGAAGATGCTGATGTCGCTGACGATGGTTACCATTGTTGTAAGGGTGCTGGTGATGGTGGTCATGATGACAGTGCTGCTGCTGATGATGATGATGATGATGCCGATGACTATGACGATGATCATGATGGTGGTGATGGTGATGGTGGTGGTGACGGCGATCATGGTTGTGCTGGTGGTGGTGATGGTGGTGATGGAGATTGGGACGATGGCGAGGATGACGGTGGTTATGGTGGTGTAAACGGGAAGGGACGGGAGCGGCCACGCAATATGACAAAATTTCTCGGCTTGGCCGGCGCGACCGACGCGGGAACAACCAAGACCAGGATGTCGTCGACCGCGTCTGAGGGGCGCTCCGCCGCGACCGACCGCTGCCGATATCTACGATATGGTCGCGGCTGTTTGTCGGGGGGAGCGCGTGTTCCCCCCTCATATTTGTTTAACACATGAATTTCTTGGGCTCAGGGAGACGTCCATAAAACAGCTCAGAGCAGCGCCCAGACGGCACAGTAAGGTCCCAGGATAATTCCCTTCCTATATTGAGTTGTTCCACGCTTGCTTGTGCATTATGTAGGTGTGTTCTTTTTTGTATGTGGGAGTTCGTGCTCCTATGGCCCCTACGAGTCCACAAATACGATGCACTGACCCGAGGAAGGAGGTGGAAGGCCAAACACGTTGATTTCGGTTTCCCATCTAGGGTAGACCCCATCCGAGGTATCCTACGCCCGTTCCTGACATCTCCTCGCCCTGCGAGACGGCCCCCGTAGCGACAAGAGGCCCCCAAACGCCCCCAGTATGGCTCGAAGAAGATTGGCTGACCCATGGCGGCCGCAGCTTCGTTCCCAAGATGGTCTCAGGGGCACGGGGCCCCTTCCATGGATGGTCTCTTGTTTTGTTCATCACCTGCAGGCCCAGAAAGAGTCTTACAACGGAATTCTTTGGCTCAGGCTTGCGAGGGCGCACAGGCCCTTCAGAGGGCCCAAGAGCGTACCAAGAGGCCCCAATAAGCAGACTCAGCGGTACCAGACAATGCCCCGAGGACCCCTGAAGAGCCCCAAAGGGTTCAAGAGGGCGTGGCGACGCCTTAACATACAGTCACAAATGGCCCCAAGAACCCAAGACAGCTTCTATGGTTACTGTCGGAGTTATTTCAAGCGTCCTGTAAGCTCGCTCTGAGCAGCTTTGAAACACCAGGCTCGTGCTGTATGCTTTTGCGGGCCTCTCTCAGTTGGGTCATCCTTTCTCTCCTTCGTGGGACGTTCGTTTCGGAGGTGATCGGCTGGGACCTTCGCGCGCGGAGCGCGCACGGAGAGAGCTTCCAGCGGGGGCCAAGAGATCTCCAAGACAGCCTGGAAGAGCGCCAGGACGGCCCAAACGAGATTTTGACAACCCCCTTTATATACGCCCATGAAGCCCAGAGCAGGACGCCACGATGCCCTCAAGATGCCCCCAAGACGGCCCAAGAGAGGTGCCCAAGACGGCCTTCAAAGAGTCCAAGAGAACCTCCGGCGCCGACGTGTGGGCAGTTTGGGCAGCGTGTGGGACCTCTGTAAGCTTCAAGAGCCCTCCAAGAGAGCCAAGAGGACGCCCAAATGGACTCCGAGGATCCCA
Organism: Prorocentrum cordatum; assembly: GCA_963575745.1. Lineage (NCBI taxonomy): Eukaryota > Dinophyceae > Prorocentrales > Prorocentraceae > Prorocentrum > Prorocentrum cordatum. The sequence goes on from CAUYUJ010001403.1 coordinate 207,991, forward strand.
GAAGGCTTTCGACAGAACCCCCGTACCAACATGACCCAAGACGTACCCAATCCCTTCTCCACGCGAGGCAAGTCCTTGATTGAACACTCCATACAAAGAACACGTCGCCAGATATGCACGATCTGCGCAGCCATCACCTCCGCCCCGCCTCCCAGGAGCCCGCAGAAGCGACGTCATCTGCACACTCCGCATCCCCCGAGGGAGCCGCGAAGTCTCACATGGATTTGAGTTGCCCTCACCTCCGCCGCGCCCCCCAGGAACCCGCGAAAGTGGCATGGGTTGCGCACTTCGCAGCCCCCGAGGGAGCCCCGAGGTATCGGCTTGGTCTGCGTGGCCCTCGATTCCACTGGAACTCCCAGGAGCCCACGAGAGTGGCGACGGTTGCGCAGTTCGCAGCCTCCGAGAGAGCCATGGGGTCTCAAATGGATCTGCGCTGCCCTCACCCCGCCGTGCCTCCCAGGAGCTTACGAAAGTGGTGCGAGTTGTGAAATTCGCAGCCCCAGTGGGTGCCGCGAGGTCTCAAATGGATCTGCGCTGCCATCACCTCCGCCGCGCCTCCCAGGGGCCTGCGAAAATGGAAACGGTTGCCCACTTCGCAAACGCTCCCCGAGGGAGCCGCGAGGTATCGGCTTGGTCTGCGTGGCCCTCGATTCTACTAGGACTTCCAGGAGCCCACGGAAGTGGCGACAGTTGCGCAGTTCTCAGAGATGCCAAGAGGGACCCCCAACAGCGAAAACAATTGACTGCTTGAGGGTATCTGGATGCGGGGAACCCAATGAAAGCGACCGGCGAACCCAAGAACCCAAATCTGGGCACCCGAGAAAGGAAGGCATGGCGCAAGACGAGGGAGCAAGACCAGTGAACCCGAGTAAAGGCTGAAGGAATTCAAATCAGGCATCAGAACAGTACCGGGGGCCACCTTTGAAGTGGCACCCCGCACCCACCCGAGTGATCAGAAAGCAAAATCCTAGCCCCATAGGCAAAGCCTCATTGTGGAATCGACGGTCAGAAACTTCGGGTTAGCGTGTCGCTCCGCCGGTTCTGGCCCACCACGCTATCCACTTCCCAGTCCCCCAGCGTCAACGTCCCGTGCTTTTATCGACCCCCCACCCCGCGAAGCCGAGCGACGCGTTATCCATCCGCACGGCATAGCGTGTCGCCTGGGCCGCCGTGGCGACACGCTATCCAAAAGTTCCCGATCGTACTTCAGCACAGAAAACCTTCACGGCGACGGCCGGGACGGCGACGTCAATCAGGAGCCCTGCCTCCTGGCGCTTGAAATGATGAAGTTCGGCATCCTTTCGGGCGAGCCCTTCGACGCCGCCCAGGCGTGGCTCGCCGCCGTCTCCGTAATTGTCGTCGTTGTCGTCGGCATCGATGTCCTTCTTTGCCGTGGCATTCTCTTCGTCTTCACCAGTGCCCTCCGCCTCCTCGTCCTCGAACTTGTGTTCATCCTTGCCAGTCCCCGCTTCCTCGTCCTTGTCGTCCCCCCTTCGTCCTCCTCCGACTCCTCCTCCTCCTCCTCCTCCTCCTCCTCCTCCTTCTTGTCCTCGCCGTCCACATCTGCATCCATAGCCCAGTCCCTGCACGTTTGCACGTGGTTGGTTGCTGGGATTGTGTTCTCGCGTCGTTGTCATAGATTTTTGGGCGGTTCTCGGGGGATCGGATAGGATACTTAGGATAATGAGGGTACTGATTAGACCGAATCTCGAGAGAAACGCTCGGCTGAACGGCCGAAAAGAGAATGCTCAATCATCCTCTTGGGGGAGCTCGAAGGGTGAGGCCTCTGCGCTGACTCCCTTGAGCCATGCGGCAAACTCAACCACCTCAGAGCAAAACTGCGGAGGTAGGCCACATCAGAATCAAAGAGCTGGGGTAGCCGAAGACCGCACGACTGCGCCTACACAGTGGCAGAGGATGGGAGGCGCAGGAGTCGGAGGAGGAGCCGGCAATGAGCAGCACAAGGCCTATGAGGAGAAGGAGGAAGAGGGCGAGAGAGGCGTACTTGGGAGAACAAGCGGGAACAGCTCGAGGAGAATGACAGAAATGGCGGGTCCGTTTCAAAGCCATCCCCATCCCCCACCACACTCCGCCGCCGATGTTCCTCTTCAGGCTCGGGCGGTCCGCTTGGGAGCCCTCCGCTGGCTGTAGCCTCGTAGCCTTGGGACCCTCTTGCGCCTCCTGCATCCCTCCTCGCCCTTCTCCCTCCCCCCCTCCTCTCCTCCCTCCCCCCTCTCTTTCTCCCTTCTCTCTCTCTCTCTCTTTCTCCCTTCCCCTGCTCCCCCGACGTTCCTCTTCGCGTTCGAGCGGCTCCTCCTCCCCGTGCTCGGCCTCCTCCCTCGCCCCACCTCCCCTGCAAGCCCGAGCGCGTGGACCGGGATCTCGAGGCGGATTCGGTCCTGGCGGCGATGCCCTCCCCACCCCTCCAGAGGGCCAAGGGCACAGGAGGACGTCAAGAGTCTCGCCTCTCACCCCTTCCCCTCTTCCCGAAGCAGAGACACTCTGAGGTCAACGCGGATTGCTTGCGTCGGCATTGCACCTCCCTGCCCGCGTTTCCAGCACCGCATCTGGCGCGCTTCGCGCGCCTCGGGAGGGGGTCCATCGCCGACCGAAGCAACCTGCCGAAACGTATGTCTGCTGTTCCGTTGCTTGTTCCTCGTGGTTTCTCCTCCTCCTCCTCCTCCGTAGTCATGCGGGCTCAAGTCGCCATGCCACCCATCGGCGGGGTGATGACCGCTGGTCCGCGGACAGGCCCCTCTTCGCGCGTAGCCATGTTGCCCTCGGCGCGCACGGCGGTCGGCCGATGCCCGTGGAGGCATTGGTTTGCAAGACGGGCGCGAGGAAGAAGTGCTGGAAGAAGACCAGGGCGACCCACATCAGGCCCCCTGCGGGTGGCGAGTGTGATGCCGAGGATCCTCCTGATGGCGATGCCGCCCCAGCTGGTGCCCGCGCTGCTGATCACGTCGCTGGCGCTGACGCTCATCCTGCTTCTGGCGGCTCCGCAGGTGACGCTATGAATGGCCCTGGGACGAAGATGATAAATCGCGTGATGAATATGTTCGGCTCGTGGGTTAAGAAACCTACAAAGTTTCTCAAGGACCACAAGAAGGCCATGCTTGATACCATCACCGCCTCAGTCGTCTCCGCCGTCAACCCCGAGCAGCTCGAGGCGCACGGCAACAGCGCTGGCACTCTGGCGGCGGGAGTGCGGGACATTCCCACGATGGTGGATGATGTTGCCTCTAAGCGTATTGATTTCAACACCGGAAGTTGCAGAAATAGCTTCGTGGACTCCACATACGCATGCGGGCCGCTGAGTCTCTGTTCGATGATCATGATTATTCCACCGCCTGCCTTTATTGCCGAGGCCCAGAAGCTCAACGACCTCGTCGTGGCGGACCGACCCGTGCATCATACGCGTCATGATTGCTAATCTCACCCAACCCGAGAATGTCGAGAAGGTCAGATCGGACTGGATCACCAAGTTCGGTGTCGCTGCGGACAATTTCCACATCAGTGCCGCCGAGGATGTCCATCGAAACTTTACGGTCGAGTTCGGAGGGGCCGCGGATCCCGCTACCCGCCGCGTTGCCAAAACTCTGGGAGCACAACGTTTTGGCCCTGGACATTGGAACGTTTCGGAAACAAGGCATATGATGGTCAGGTTACCTCGCTGCATACCTGCCCCGGCAAGACCTTCAAGACCACCGACAGCTCCAAGTTCATGTTCGTTGGCAAGGATCGGGGCTACATCATGGCTGGTTGGGAACCCGTTCTCAGGGTCAGCCCTCACCCGGGCAATTTTCCGCCGTCGTTTCACTCGGCCGGCAACCTCATTGCCAACCTGCAGCTGCCCAAGCAGGCGCTCCATGCTGCGGCCACGGCTATCGTGGCACCCCCAAAGAATCCCGCATGGAGTCTTTAGCCCGCTGCGCCGTCTTACTCGCGGAGAACGCTGTTCAACTGCGGCACTTCATGTGGGAAGCGTTTTGTGACCTACGCGTCTCCTTCACCCACTGCGACGACCCGTTGGTTACAGGAGGCGTTGCTTCCATCGTTCCCTCGGGATGTCGTGCGCGCGCTGCACCCGCCGAGGCGGTGCCGGGTCGCGTCCTTCGACTCCAATGTGCATGCGTGGGTCACCAGATTCTCCATTGCAATCGGCACAACCGTTCTCTCTTTCCTGATCAGATGCGTCGAATTGAGGTGGCTCTCTCGGCTGACTCCAAGACGGCGCTCGACGACCCGACCAATTGCGCCATCGTAGTCTGCCGGCGGTGTCAGCGTTTTCACGCATGTCCATTTCTCCTCCACCTACGTAGGCGAAAGATGACGGCTGGCCAAGGGGCAACGTGCTCAAGCGGCTCGATGGCTGGAGACGCTGGCGCCGCTCACCGAGATTTCTTCGGGCGACGTCGCCCACTTCGATGCCGGTGCCCACTCCGTCTCGGTGATCGACATGTTTTTGGTCCGCCTTCCTGTCTGGGCATTATGTCAGGTCGCTGTTGTCCCACGAGTGGTTGGCCTCCCCGAAGCCCTTGCCGAGACGGAAGTGAGCGACCACTCAGCCCGCGTCTGCTCTACTGCTCCGAGAGCGGAGACGCCCACCGACTACCAGTAGATCCCGCGGCACATCTTCACGTCGAAGGCCCCTCAGGAGTTGCTTCTCACTGTCACGGTCAAGCTGAACTTTCAAGATCACTCGCGCCCGCGCCAGCATGAGCTGTTCAAGTGGGCTGTCCAAGTCGCTCGTGCAATTCGGGATCGATTCCTTCGGGGTGAACCCCAGGACGTGGGATCTCAGCTGCGCGGTCATAGGATTGCTCGTCAGATAGCCCGCGCGGTCTGGTACGATGATGCGGCGCCCGCGGCTCGTCTTCATGAACGCCGTCAGGCGGCTGCCGGATTTCTGTCGATCTAGATTGGCGCGGCCTTGCTCGTGCGCGCGCTGTCGTTTCGGCGACGGAGCGACCATATGCGGCGACGTCGCGCGGACCTTCGTCGTCAACCGTTGGAGGCCGGCCTTGCTGAACGCGGCCGCTGCGAGCGCTGCTGGCCCCAGTCCCCGCGGCGCATCTGGCGCTGTTCCCAGCCGGCCAGTCTCCCGGACACAGGGCAGCGCAGGACAATCAAGTGCGCCGTCCAATCCATTCACCATGCGGGGCGTCGCAAGCAACGAGAGGCCGGAGACCGCGGTTACTACTGGTCGCGGACGGGATGCCGCTTCTGAAATCAAAAAGATCTACAGTTTCTGGTGGAATCACGGAAGACAGGCGATCGTTCCGTCGATTTCCATCGGAAGGGTCTCCAGTGGAGCCACTCTCCCCAACACCTGGGCAACTGACGTCAAGGAGGACGTCGCCAGACTCGCCCGGATGAGTCGAGTTGAAACGCGTGCCAAGTTTGACCCCGACTACGACGGAATGAGCAAGTCGCGCAGGGACTTGAAAGCCAAGCGCACCTGCGCCTGAGACGTTTGCCTGGAACTGGTGGCATCAGCGAGGCGACACATGTTCATTCAGGATTACAAACTGGAGGACTGGATCGAAGAGAGCGAAGCCACGGAGAACTACGTGGTCAGCTGGAACACCGAGTGGCAGCTGACAGCAGATTGCGGGGGGGAAGGAGCACGAGCGGTGCTGCTGTCACACAAGGACCCAACACCGACGAAATCGCCTGTCTCCGCGCGGTCTTCCCACGCTTCCCCGGGCGGGTCATCTCAGACGACGGGCGGGGGCTCCATCCGCATTGTCGCGCCTACCCAACCAATGGCTTTCTGGTCAAGCACGACAAGGTCGACGGGCCACTGCACTGCGCCTCCGCTGTAGCGCCCCTGCCTGAAAAGACAGGTGCGCCTCGCTACCGCGTCGACGTCGCGCCCAGTGCGATCCAGCGCGAAAGAAGTCAAAACCGCCCCGACGAACATGCGCCACTCCAGCGTGCACCGGGGCGATCTACGCGGGGCCACGCTTGCTGCGCTGCCACGCACGCTGGCCTTTGCGACAGACGACAACGGGAAGAAACAAAGTTCCAACGACACCTACAGGGACGCACTACGCGGGCGCTTTCTGCGCCCCCGAAGTCGTGCAACGCTCGGAGGCCAGTTGCTCGATCCTGACCAGTTTGGCGACCCGGTGAGCAGGCCCGGGCGCGTTGGGACCGATCGCGGACGCTGACGTAGACGAACGCCCAGGCTCGGAGCGGCAGCCCGCCAAAAACGCGCCCGCTGAGGACACCATCAAAGGGATCAGTGCAGCGCGTGACCTCACCGATGACCACGCGCAGGCACTCCGCTCATCCGTCAAACCTCTCGTCGCGGCGGTACAGAGCTCACCTGGCACAGGGAAAACACGTTTCGCCGCCGCGCTAGCCAGGCTTCGGGCACATGTCGCGGGACTCGCCTCCATTTTCCTCGCCGCCGCCGGCCCCAGCGCAGCGGCAGACCAAACAGCCGTCGCCCTCGAAACAGCGCGCAGAGAGGGCCGCCACGAAAACATTCCGCAATGCCGGAGCTGCGCTGCACGACTTGCATAGGCAAAAGGATTGCATATCCTGGCGCTCGCAAGTTGTCCGCCGCCAGTCACTATCGACGCGCGTGGAACATCGAGCCCAACAGGTCCAACAAAGAGTAAGAGCTGGCGGAGGTTCAAGGACGACCTCAGCAGCAAATGCAGCATTACTACCATCGCTACCCACGAAGGCTCCTGGAGGCTCGACCAGCCCAACGCACCCAAGGTGATCCTAGGCATCATCGACGAGGCGGGCCAGGTAAACGAGGTCTCTGCTGACATCTCAATCCGCATCATGGTCGACCGTTGCGCCCACGTCGCTCTCGTGACTGATCCCAAGCAGCTCCCGCCAACAGTGCAGTCCCGGTGCGCAGAATACTTGGGGCTACAAGTTTCCTTTTTCTGGAAAATTCCAGTCTCCCTGGGCGAGGGCAGCCCTGCCGCAGTACTTTTCGCGTGGAGCTTCAGGTGCCATCCCGACGTCCTTAGCCTCTCCAGGTTCGCTTACTACGACAAGATGATCGAGTCAGGCCTCGTCACGCCACTACAAGACCGCCCCACTGTCAACGGGCATCCGCGGGTCAAGCACCGCCCACTGGACAACGAGCGACTGGAGGCTGTTGCGAAAAAGCAAGGAAAAGGCGCGGACGAATTCAGGGGCGAGATCTGCGACCTACACGCCGAGGGGATGATGCCTGGATGCGTCCACCGTGTGCTCATGATCGACATTCCAAATGCGGACATCACCTCCAATGCCAAGAGCGGCTACGCCAACCTCCACGAGGCTGCCACACTCCTTGAAGTAGTTCGCGCGCTTGGCCCCGCCATGCCTAACGCTGGACTCATCACCGAAGTGATCGCTTCAAACGCTGCACAGCGGACCGCGCTGTGCGGCGAGGGGCCACAGGGCAAGAGTGGTTTCTGGAAGAACGCCGCGCTGGCTGAATCGAAGCAGGGAAGAAAAGCCAAGGCGCTACAGCGGCTTCCGAGCCAAATCCGCTGGGTCAGTCACCCACTCCCTTCTCCCCGTGTTATTCCCAACCACGCGCGGTTAGCGCGCGCTCCCGCTCTGCTCCTCCTGCCCGCGCCTCCGCCCCAGGCACCGACTGCCCGCTCGATGGCCCATGATGGCCCCCCGACTGCCGACAACGGCTAGGCACTTTCGTTCAAGGGATTGGCCGAATCGTTCCCTGGCCCGATGGGGTTCGGTCAGCCCCCCCCCCTCCGCGATTCACGCGAGTCAGGGAGGAGAAGCTGACATTGTTATTTACCTTATCACGCGCTCCAACGGGTCCTACGACTGGGGTTTCCTCAACGCGCCAGACAGGACCAACGTCGCCCTGACTAGAGCTAAACGGCTCGTGGTATTCATCGGAGACCGGCGGATGTCCAGGGCTGCGATTGGGTCTGCTCTTCGGACTTTCGCCGAATACGGCGCGGCCGCAGACCTCTTGGTGAGACCTGCCTCCACTGAACCTGGGGAGGAGCGAAAGGGGGGATGGATGCCCTTCAGCTCACTAGCTCACTAGGATCCAACTGGTGAAATTAAAACAGCCATACTGGGCAGCAACCCAACCGCAACAACACCGAGCGCTGCATCCAGCATCCTGAAGCAGAAGTTTTTATGCGAGGGGACCAGGCCAAAGGTCTCGTCCACAGAATCGACAGACCGCTACCGGAAGGGTTTGAATGGGGTAGCCCTGGCAAGGCAGCTCAGCAACTCACAATGGGAGCTCCTGGCCGCACCAGCTCTCCTTCCTGTTATCTTCCTTGTTTCTGGCCATCACCCTTGCGCCCTGAGCCCTGCACAACACCCCAACGATCCCAATCTCTACGACAGGAAGGTGTGGAGCCACAAATGGTTTATCTACGACGTTGCGGTTGAAATTGATGCCGGCAACCTGACATGCAACAATCTCTGGGCGCGGTTGATGCGCGCGGTCGGGCTTGGCCACAAGCGCGGCGACGAAAGCACTTCGCTCTCGGCGGCCAACCTGCCTGAAAGACCAAACAGCTGCCTGCAGAAGCGCGGATCCAGGGACTGTCGGGACACGCCGGGTGGCATGGATAAGCGGCTACCCACGGTATGGATTGCCAAGACGACACAGTGTCCAATGCGCCAACTTCATCCAGGGATGGACGGCCCTGAAATCATCATCAACAGCGACTGCGTGCCTACTGACCCCACCGCGCGTGCTCAGAGTTGCACGGCCCTCGCGATGATGATACTAGCGCTTCGGGAACCAAGGACTTGTTTGTTCCCATTGTCCGAACAAGAAGGGGCAAGGGATATCGTGGAGGCCGTCCTGGACCACTGCAAACCTGGCAGCTCAACTGGCACCGCATCCGTCGCAAAGGACCTTCATGGCCGAACGCAGTTTGGCCTGGCATGGGAGATTTTCAATCACGACTACCAGAACATGCATCGGAAATGCACCGACGCGCTAAGACACGCGAGCGTGCCTACAAGGATCAGCCACCACCGCGATGTCTCGAAACAAGCAGGATGCCCGTCAAAGTGGGAAGAATGCAAGCGTTCTGACTTTCACATCAAAGGGACCCTGCTGGTGATCGACCAGCTCATCAAACCGCTCCAATTACCGCTGGCTCCCACGGATGACCAGCCTGGCAATGAGACAACCAGCTGCACCATCTGCTGGCTCTACAAATCCATCACAGGGGATCACAAGCATCCCGGGCGCACGCCGCACCAGATGCTGCATTATGCGGGCGCAGGGCGAGCGATGGGCCAGAAGGACCTTCCTCATACCTGAACCCCCATACAGCGAAACTTGGTGCCACAATCACACCGAAAAGGCTTCGAACAGGAGACCAGCGCGTCTCGCCGTCACAGACCACTGCCAGCTTCTACTGCGACGAGTGTCAGAGAGGCCCCTTCCACAAACATCGATGGCACCTGGGGGGGCAACGATATGCGGCAACGTCTGGCTACGGCAAGGATTGCAGGGTGGCACGAGGGACTCAAGTGCCGTTCGCTGTGCGCTGGGTGCTGGGTGGGGAGCCTCGAGAAGCAAGGTGCTGATGCCCCCGCAGGCGACTCGACGCGCGAAAAGCTGGCCAACCTCCGGAATAGCATGCCCAGCATGACCACAGCCGTCTGTCTGACACCGCCTGTGCACCTCCCAACCGGGCTTGCCAGAATCGCAAACCCAACCGCCGACTGCCTACTGCCTGCTACGCGACCTCCTTCTCACACCTGACTCGGCCAACGACTCCAGGGTGACAGACGTGCAAAACCCCCCAACGCGACCTGACGACGACCGCTTCGGCACAGAGGGACTCAAGTCTGGGGTCTACATTGCTACCTGCGACGGCTGCCCAGGGCCCAAGCTGCTATACGCTTGGGAACACGGGCAGCCGGCGGTCGGGTGCTTCGTCTGGCGACCGACTCCTGGCAGGGAGGACGCCGAGCAGTGCAACCTACCTCCTTGGGACAACTGGATCGACGGTTGGACGAGTGGCGAATTCAACGCTGGGTGGTACTGCGGGAGTTGTCTTGCTCACATCTTTGACGCTGCCCCATCCGTCATCAAACGCATTCTTGCGCATGACACGCCACTGATGTATCCAGCCTCCCCCACAGCACGGACATCCAAGAAGAGAAAAGAGGGGGCGCGGGGCCTCGCCCTAGCACTTGTCAAAGAAAGAGTGCAGGTACCACGCGGCGACGACGACGATGAGTGCCAGTCGCCATCTGAGACGTCGCCACTACCCGCACCCAATCCAGAACGAGTCGACGCAATCAAGGAATTGCTTCCGAACATGAAGATCCCGCAACTGCCAGACGTGGCCAACACCAGGCTCGACCTTCTTTGACAGGCATGGACTAACGACAGCAGCGGCACACAGGGACACACACCAGTTCAAATGTGCCTGCACCTCAGACGTGCCAACGCAGTTGCCAACGACATCTTCTACGTGCTTGCGAACCAGTACGAGGTGCCAGACAATGGGTTGGACGTCAACTGGCTCGCTGTTCTGGCCTGCTCCACCCTGGCCTGGACGTCCCCCCCGACGGGACTCACTACCGACGGACTGGTGCCAGGCGCGGAATGGGATGGTAAAAGATGGGCCGCCGGACTGGTCGTGCAACACCTCATCGGGAAGGGCGATCGGCTAAAGAAACTGTGGGCGGCACACGTCACCGAAACTCTCCGCGGGGACAAAGACCCGAGGGTCCACAGCACAGACGAACTTGCTCACTGGCCGGCCAGACTTGACATCGAGGACGCCCCCGACCATGTGGCACGACTGGACAGCGTTAGCTCGGGGGCACTGGACAGATGCATGCGCCCGCGCGGGATAGCATCTCGGCGAATCGCCCCAAACCGTACCACGGCACCAGTCAACATGTCCTTTCAGCAGCCTGAGGAGCGAATGGCCACGTTGGCTGATAGCCCCGAGGAAAATATCTTCTCCTCGTGCGATCCTGGCTCACGACGGGCACGCGATGAGGAGAAGAGGCTGGGCCCCTCGATCAGCGCAGTCACGAGCGCCTCTCTCGCTCACCCTGACGCGGATTCAAGCAGCAAGCCACTGTCTCGACCCGAAGGTATGCGAACAGTGACAAGAAATATCAGAAGCAGCTCAGACAGCGAGCCTGCTACCGCCACAGATGAACACAGGGGCCCTTGCGGCGACGACCCGGATTAACACCCGGATGAGGTGAGCGAGGAATCTGAAGCGGACGCAGCAGACGGGCCTGAAGGAAGCCCAGCTACAGGCGACGGTCGCAACACCGAGACGGCTGACGACGAAACATCCCGCGTCACAGACGACAGACCCCCGCTGCCGAGGAAGCAAGATCCGCCACACCGGGCCCTTCCAGAAGGGCACGTGCGAGGCTGGGAACAGAGCAGCAGACGAGGACAACGAGACGGCCCCACTCAGCACAACGCTGACGACAGGACTGGTTCCACGCGCGGATGCAGGTACCAGTGGAGTTACGACAGGTCCTTAGACCGCTGGGCCACGCATTCTCGCGACGACGCCTAGCGTCACCTGGACATGCGCACGGGAAACGACGGGATTTTCAACCATGGCATACGGGTACCCTTCTCCAAGGACCCACTGTCCATCGACGAGCCCAAGAAGAACGACGGGTCCAAGATGTACAGGGCACCGCTGCGCATGATCGGCTCACAACTCTCCTGGGAGTCCGACAGTACTTTCGTCCTCTGGATGCAGAAAGAGCTAGGCAGCATGCTCAGCGACCTGCGGTGCGCGCGCTGCACCAAAACTTGCCTCGCTAACACCCAGCCGACCTTTGACCCAGCCAGCACTGCAGCCGCCAAGCGCGTGCCGGGTTTTCCTCAACGCCTGGGGGGCTTCAATTTACGACGTGCACCGCGCCGACCATATCCTGCGCGCCGAGACCAGCTTTCGCAGCCGAACTGACAGGCTCACGGCTGTCAATAACGCCTCCAGCCCAGGAGCTGCCAGCAGCAGCGGGACCGCCGCCCCCAGGCCCCACGCAGCGGGAGAGCACCCGAGCAAGGTCAAAGGCAAGACGAAGGAAGGACCCGTTTCACTGGGCAAGGCTGGGAAGAGGAACCGAGTAACCGAGAGCCCATGGAGTTCATGGCGCGAGAAACGGTATCGTCAGTAATGTTGGGCGCGGGGCATCACCCAGGTTCGACGAGGTACGCCTCTGTCATCGCGCCGGGTATGTGGTGCGCCATGCGACTACACTGCTAAGTCGCTCTCGTGTGCTGGCGGCGGCTAGCCGCGTTCCCCTGCTCTCCCTTCCCTTCTGCCTCCTTCGCAGTTGCTGCGGGTCAATGCTGGCACCAGACTGGCAGCCCGCCGTGATTGCCCCTGCCAAGCGCCCCATTGAAGCGCGCCCGGAATGGTTCATCGACAGCACTTCCCTGAGGGCTCTTGCAGTAACTAGTGCGTGGCTAAACAAACAAGCGCGCGTGGCCTACACCCGCTGGCGCATATGGGATGCTCAGTGGAGGACCTCATCATCCGCGGCCGAAGGAGCCCAGCTTTTCCCAGGACTTCGTGTGAGGAACAATGGCACACTGGCGCCAGTGGCGGGCTTACCAAGGCAAGCTTCGATACCGAGCGCCTAGCGTGCGCGTCAGTGTACATAGGGTTATGGTAAGCTCTCCTCCTTTTTCTCCTTGTGCTTCAGCGGTTAGTTGACTCTCTCTCCTGCGTCACTGGGATCATGTATTTCACCGGGACTCGGTTGTGCGGTGCCTACTGGCTGCCTTAAGCCGGCCCCCCCCCCCCCTGCCGATGGCCGAGAGGGCTTAGATGGCTCCGATGCTTGTGTCTCCTGCTTCCTATAGCCGCAGCGGTTAGCTGCCACAACGGGTTGCCTACCGTGCCTGGCGTGCACTTCCCCTCCTCTCCCTCGCGTCATCGGGTTTATCCCGCGCGGCTGGGGTCGCCGCCAAAGGTGCCGTCCGATGGCGTTCTGACAGCCTGAATTCCATGCAAGGTTCACATTGGGAACTGACGGCCAGGTTGCCCCTGACCTGCTCCTTTCTGGTGTCGGCCTCCCTGGTGACCGGGAGGGTTCCGTGAGGTCTCGCTTCGAATTCCATGCATGACCACACTGGGGATGGGCGGTCAGGTGGCCCTTGGCCTGCTCCTGCTTGGTGTCAGCCTCCACTGGTGACCGTTTGGGTTCCGTGGGGTCTCGCTACGGTGCCGTCCTCTTCGGTGCAAGGATTTCGGCATGTATGGGTGGCTCTGGGCGCCCGTCGGCTGCTTTCTCCTACATGGAGTTCGCTTTCGACCTGTGCCACCAGATGTACATACGAGAGGATCTGCCGTTTGCAGTATGTATGTGACGAGGTCGCCCCCTTCCTTCACTCCGGCGCCAGCACGATGCTGTTGTGTCACCTACGGCACGGATGTCGCCCTGGAGTGCCTGTCGGACCTGCTCGTTTTTGTCGGGCCCTATGCCGACTCACGCCGGGTGGTCGACCTCAGCGTGTTTATGGTCGCGCCGCCGCGCCATTTTGGCTGCGCCTACTTGATGGTCGACACAGGGATTTTCACGCCACCGGGTTGGGAGTGCCGCTCCTGGTGCTCCTGCGTGGCTGCCCGCGCGTTCGTTTCGCTTGCCCCTCTCTTTTTGTTGCTGCCTAGTCGCGTCCCGGCTAGTGATCGGACGGCTTTCGACTTGCTTCGCGAGCCCGCATACCAAGAAGTATCCCCACCAGCCCATCCAGAAACGATGCCCAGGGGAATTGAGGTGATCAGGGATGTGGGGGAGCAAGCAGAAGAACAAAGGGCGGGGTAAGCCGTCGTATACCCCTAAGAGGGGGAGGATGGAGTAGGAGTCGGAGTCGGAATCGGAGGAGGAAGAGGAGGAGCATGAGGAGGAGGAGCAGGAGCAGGAGCAGGAGCAGGAGCAGGTACAGGAGGAGGATAGCGAGCAATAGGGTCAGAGGTCTCGTGGATGCCTCTCGGAACCTCTTGGGCTATCTTGTGGGCGTTGCTTGGAAGCCTCCTGGGACGTCTTTGGGGTCTCTTGGCGGTCTTGGGGGGCTCTTGGGCGTCTTGGGTGCCTCGGGGGGGGGGGGGGTTGAGGCCGCTTGGGGTGCTCATGGCGGCCTCTTGTGGGCCTTTTGGGGCCATATTGGGGCCATCTTGGAGCCATCTTGGGGCCTCTTGGGGCCTCCTGGGCGCCTATTGGGGCCATCTTGGAGGACATCGATCAAAGAAGAGGGGAGTTCCAATTCTAGCACTCCCCCTCGGGAGCCCCAAAAATCGCCTCTTAGGGCGCTCTCGGGGCGCTGTTATGGCGCTCTTGGGCGCTCCTGGGGCCGTCTTGGGGCTCTCTTGGGCCTCTCTTGGGGCCCCGTTAGCCCATCTTGGAGCCATCTTGAAGCCTCGGATGGCCAACAGAAGCGAACAGGCGAGAAAGCAAACAACAGGGTGTTCCAAAGGTTTCAGAAGGATGTTGGCCTCTTGGGGGCCTCCTTGGGGAGCTCCTTGGCCTCTTGGAACCGTCTTGGAACTTTCTTGGGGCATCTTGGAGCATATTGGGAGCCATCTTGAGGCTTCTTGCGCTATATTGATCCATCTTGGAGGTCATCCTGGGGTCTCTGAGGCCTTCTTGAAACCGTCTTGGGCCATGTTGGACGCTCTGACCGCTCGCGACCAGCCCCGTCCAGGTCCAGGGGAGGGGGTTGGGGAAGAAGGGGGTGGAAGAGGAAACGCCCTGAACCATCTACGCCCAGAGGGCTGGGGGGATTGTCCCGCCGTCGGGGACGCCTGTCCCAGGGCGATTGGAAAGTTTATACCCCCACCTGCCAACGTTGGAGTATACACTTTCACTTCGCCCTTGGACAGGCGTCCCCGACGGCGGAAAAGTGTATTTTGTATTGTTCTTCGACCCCTGATCCCCCTCCTCCTCGATCTCCGATGCCTCGGACCGCCTCCGCCGGTGATGCCTCGGTGCCTCGGTCTACTCGATCTTCGATGCACGTACGCTCTCGCCATAATACATGCCAGATTCCTAGATGATGGGCAGTGGGCTCCACGAAGCAACAGCAGACCCAGGATGGGGACGAACAACGAGGAGGAAGGGAGCGCGGCAGTGCCGAAGAACATCACACTGGAGGTTCAGCCCATCGGAGAAGTGAGTCGCTCCAGGTGCGGCTCGCCGATTGGTCGCCTTGGATTGGGGCGGACATGCGTGTACAGTGCCGTTTTTTAATACATGCTCCGCGTGCGGATCATGTATTAAAAATGTAGGGACTCAGCATTAAAAACAACGATGAGTTCACGCATGCAGAAATTCATTCATACATGAATCATGTATTTAAACCCTATATTGTTTGAAAAACCTATGTATTAAAAACTGCCCTGTAATCACGCGCGCGCTCTCCTCGGCCCTCGATCCTCGATGCCTCGGCCGCGGCGGCGCGAGCCCGGGGCGGCCCCTCAGGCCGAGCGTCCCTTCCCGGAGCTGGCGGGGGAGGGGGCGGCGGGGCGGGGCAGCCCACCGGCGGCGGCGTCGGCAGCTCGAGGGAGGAGCTTCCTTAGGGGCCCAAGTGCGAACCCTACCCCTCTACCCCCCACGATTTCTGAGGGGGAGGGTGGGGTAGGGTTCGCAGCTGGGCCCCTGTTCTTTCGGCCAGCTTGCGCGGGGGGCGCGTTCGGAGGGCTTCCTCCCCCGAGGACTGGATGGGCCCCCCCAGAGCGCTCTTGGCGAGGCGCAGCTGCTGGAGCCTGGGCTTCCCGAACGGGGGTCCGGGTAGAGATGGGTTCGAAGGGTCGCTCCGCATCGCCGATGCATCGGCGATGCGGGTCGATGTGGATCCCGTTTTGCTTCGCGCCGACGTCGCCAATGCATCGCCGACGTCGACGATGCCTCGTAGATGCGGCGCGATCCTCCGACCCCGTCTACTTGGACCCCATACGGGAAGCCTTTATGGAGAAACAACGAGGGCGCCTGGAAGCCTTGAACCACCGCGTTGCCCATGAGAGCCGACAGGGTCCTCAGCCCAGGCAGCGCGGCGTCGTTGCCTTCGCAGCCTCAAGGGGTACGGAGAGAATGGGACGACGGCCAGCAGCAGCTCTTTGACTGCCCACCGAGCCACCCTATCCCAACCCGAAGTCGCCGTTGGGCCGCCAATTTCCAGTGGGGGGACGTTCTGGAACCCGTACACCCCCCCAACCCGAAATGTGGAGGGAAATGGGACTTTCGGATTGGGCCCGGGTGGTCTGTTAGGTAGTGACGCTTGTATTCGAGAAACAAGAAGTGACATATGCATGATCAACTTTCGACAGTCCGCGCTGATTTCTTGGATCGGCGCTGGGCCCCCCTGGCGGCGCCTCTGTGAACAGGACTCGCTGTCTGTGTCGCCGCGGATGTGGTCCTGTCGAGACAGCAGGTCGACTTCCGAACAGCGGCCGCTGCCTAGTTTTGGACAACATCCGGCGACGGGCATCGTACCCATCTTTCCCCGTGCCCGCTTCGATCGTGCCAAGGCTTGGCATGAAGGAGACGGGCCATGGATTGACTCGGAGTCATCTTCGCGGGGGCGTGGCTGTGATTCAGCATGGAGGATGTCTGCGGCGATTCCGCATAAAGCAAGCGGGTCTCGGAGGCAAGGGGTCTTGGAAGTTCCTCGCCGTCTTCGATCCCCATGTGGCCTTCCGCGGGGCCCAGGGGGCGTCAGAAAACGGCCAAGGATGAGATGATCGGAGGCCTGGGGCCAGTTCCCCTCGAGACGTACAGTCAAGGCACTACACGAGGACCACCTTGGCTTCTCGAGGGGGCTCTCTTGCTTTCGGCCCGCCCCTCGGACACGGGGCTCGGAGCCCGTGCGTGGCCGAGGCTCGCCGTGGCTGGAAGCAAGCCCCTCCGTTCCGATGTGGCGCTCCCTCTGGCAGCACAATGGCTGCATGCCCACTCGTGGCCAGGATGACGCGATTCGTGCGTCGCGGTCAGGGCCAGATAGGGTTCACGTGTTTCCGCTTTTGTCGAAGGCCGTAGTTTCTACATATCCACGGTTCGGGGAAGAGATGCAATGAGCTATCAACCATCGGGCGAACGATGTCCTGGGCCCCCAGGAGGCTTTGGATGTGGATATGCTTCGGCCTCTCGAGGGCCAACAGCATATACATACGTCTGCCTCTGGAGGTGTGGGGACATCGGTTACCCAAGAAATCTGGCCTCGAGTTGTCCATGGTGCCACTCGAGGGCGCGAATAGTATCCCGCGTCAGGCTTCGTGGTGCGAGGGGCGAACGAGGAAGGAGGACCCCGGCCGTGTTCGGGCAGCACCGGCGAGCGTTCGGCTGCTTTCCGTTGGCTTTCGGAGGAGGTGGAGGAGTTTTATTCGGCCACGCGCAGAGGGAAGGGGGAGAGGGGAAGGTCTCTTAGGAGCACCCCTTCTTCTTGGAAGGCGCGGGCTTTACATCTACAGATAAGGCCCGTGCCTTCTAAGAAGCAGGGTGCTTCTAAGAAACTTCCCCCCTTTCCCTATCCCCCTGTTCGCAACGCCAGGAAATGAGGAAGAGGGACAAGGATGATAATGGATAAGGAGGTGGATGAGGACGAGGGGGAGAAGGGGAAGAAGAGGAAAAGGAGGAGGATGAGAACGGAGGAGGAATGAAAAGCAGGATGCCGAGCAGGAGGTGGAGGAGGGATGAAGGAGATGGTGAGACGGATGAGGCAGGAGAGGGAGAGAGTGAGAGAGAGAGAGAGAAAGAGAGAGAGAGAGAGACACGAAGAGAGAGAGAGGAAATAATATAGAGGGTGGGAGAGAGGAAGAGAGGGAGAGAGAGCGAAAAAGAGAGGAAGAGAGGGAGAGAGAGCGAGACATGCATAGGCAGGCTTTTCACGATAGTGCTGTGAGCCAGGGAGTGGGTGTTGCCAGGGACGTTGTGCCTCTCACTACGTCCGCTGCCGTTTTGGGCTTTCAGTCCGTTCTGGCGACGAGTCGGCTTGTCTCACTCGTCAGTGTAAGTTTGCTGGGGCTTGGGCTCGTCGTGCTGCTCGACATCGTAGTGCTCGTTTTCGTCGTGCTGCACGCTGTCTCGGTGGTCCCAGATGTGCCGCTCGAAGACGCGGTGCTCATTGTACTGTTCGGCTCGCTCGAAGGTGTGCGGCTGCTGGTGTTAGATCCCGTTTTGGTGCGCGAAGTCGTTGTGCTTGACCCCGTCGGTCTGTACAGTGCCGAGGTGTTGGTCCGTGACTTGCTGCTCGAACACGTGGTGCTCGTTGCGCTGCTCTTATCGATCATAGAAGTGAGGATGTTGGTGCTCGACCCCGTCGTGCTTGGCAGTGTCAGATATCTGGTGCTGTACGTGCTGGACAAAGACTTGGTGCTCGTTGCACTCCTTGTCGCAGTCGTGGGCGCGAGCCCTGGTGGGCTGGCCACGACCGTGGGGGAAGGGAGGATCACGCGTGTGCTCGCCCTAATCGAGCTGGGGTGGTGTGAGACGAAGCGATGTCCAGTGGTTTCCGTGAAACGTACAAGCCGAGGCAAGCTAAGACGGTCCATCGCATCACGACGGTAGGGGGAACAAAACTGTGCTGCAGAACGCGTTCAATTCGATGGGCAATCCTGGCGCCCCTGTCGGTTCAGAGGCCAAGGGGGTAGCAGATCCCGCCCGCGCAGGCATCGCCCTCGTTGTTCTGTGCGTCGCCGGTATCCTTCTCAGCTACTTGTTTCGGTCAGGAGCTGGCGCAGGGTCGTGCCGATAAACTCGCGCGCAGCCTCCTCAGCGTCTCCTTCCAGGCAGGATTTCAGGGAGAGGGGGACCGATGGGGGGTCGCGGTCCGCGTCGGTGTTTGGGGAGCTTGCTAAGGCGTTCCTGCTGCCGCGAACTAAGCCCCAGGGCGCCCGCAAGCCCTGTCGGTGCCGCAATCGCTGGCGCGACAGCTTGCATCGGAGGTGCGAGCTCAGGTCCCACACGGGCTTCCGCATGCGCGCAGGCGGGCCTGGTCCCTCATCTGGAGGTCCCGCTGTCTGACGTCGACGCAGTGTTACCCTTCAGCGGCTGCTGAGGGGAGCGAGGGATCGAACTAGACGTGTACAGGACGGCAGCATTGCCACTGGTCAGCAGGACCACCCAGTATTGATTCTGATCCCCCGTGCGGCCATTGGCATATTGCGGTGTTGGCCAGTCCTGGGGCTTTGTACACAGCTGGTGGCCATGACCTCGGTGCCCTCCTGGGTGGGCGGACGCACAGGCGGCGGGGTGTGGTCGTCTCTGGCAGTGCGTCGGCCCTGGTGGGCCTTGCGTTTACCCTGACGGGCCCAGGCTCGTTCCCGATGCCATACGACCGGGCCCCCATTCCCGATGACACACTATTTGGCACGGCAGGGTCCAATTCGTCGCAGGGGTCCCATTCTTCGCAAGGGTCACAGTCGTCGCAGGAGCACGGGTTCGCCTCGTCGTAGGGGGCCCATTCGTCGTCCAAGTCGTCAGTTCGCGTCTTTGTTATGAAGGCCCCCAGGTCTGTGTATCAGTTGGTTTGCGCTGCTTGGACGGAGGCGTTCGCGTTCCCTTGTCGAGCTGGTGGCACTGCTGGGCCACGGTAGCCTGGCTGGTGGCCACGCTGATCACCGTGGTTGCAAGGCACCTTACAATGTCCGCGAGCCTCTGCGGCTCCGCTTCGAGGCTGCGGAACTGGGCGTCGGTCTGATCGGAGATCCCGTGGAAGCTTGGTTAGGATATTTGTCATTCGTCAGGGTCTCCGTCGCAGCCTGGTGGTTCTTGACGCTCCGCGGGGTCTTGTGGGATGCTACTGATATGCGAGATCCCGTGATCGGCCCTGTTGAGCAGCGTAGGCGCGACCGGTACGTCCCAATTTGTCGCATTGAGGTTGATGATATGGACTGTGCCGTTATCCTGTTGGATAGCGGCCAGGGCCATTGAACCCCGTGGGTCACGGTTGTTGCCCGTATTGTGTGCGATGGCAAAAACACCGTTGGGTACCCGTGTGGATGATCTTGAAATTGTTTACACAGTTCCATCAGTTCGTTCTTGAGCCGAGGCTGGTTGGAGCGGTGTTGTTGGTCAACGGCTTCGATGTTTGTTGGGTGTTTTTAGACAAGCTCGTCGTAGGCTGCAGCAGCCTGGTCGGCGCCGGCACTGCTTTGACGAGCAGCGGCGCAGGCCTGGCGCACGAGAAGGTTATCAAAACGGGAGGCGTGGCAGTCTTTGCCTGGTGACTTGGGCTGCAGTGGTGCATGAAGCACACGGCGGCGGCGCGCGCGCGAAAAAAAGAGATGACGCAAGTCAATCACACCTCAGAGCGTGAATTGCCTACCCCGCTTTCGCTTCCAGGCAAAACCGAGTCACGAGTCATGCCACGCGCCTCCTCGTCAAGCGGCCTGACCAGGATAGGCCGTAGTTTGGCATCGCTTGGTATCTCTTGGGAGCGAGGGTGGTCAAAAGCGAGGCAGGTTTGCTTGCCCCCTCACACCGCGAGCTGCGCTGTGTCCAGCCTGGCCGTGCGCGGAGAAAGCTGATGGCGGCGCGGCGGGGGCTTCGCGTCGCGGCCGCGCACTGGGTCAAACGCCATCGCGCCGAGACTGAAAGTGGGCTGGGAGACTTGGAGGAGAAGGAGAAGGGGGAGGAGAGGAAGAGAGGAAGAGAGGAGGAGGAGGAGGAGGAGGAGGAGGAGGAGGAGGAGGAGGAGGAGGAGGAGGAGGAGGAGGAGAGGAGGAGAAGGAGAAGGAGGAGGAGGAGGAGAGGAGGAGGAGAGGAGGAGAGGAGGAGGAGAAGGAGAGGAGGAGAGGAGGAGGAGGAGGAGAGGAGGAGAGGAGGAGGAGGAGAAGGAGGATGAGAAGGAGGCTGGGGGCCAGGAGGGCCAGGTGAAGTACCCCGTCGCGCCAGTGGACACGGACACGAAGTCGCTGCTGCTCCTCACCAGGGCCCCGGGGGGGGGGAGAGGTCGACCTTTCGAGCCGAGCGCCCGGACCAGAAAGCTCGGCAAAGGGGCCAAGATGTCTAATGTTCCCCCAGCTCTTCCCCACCCCTCTCGTCGTCACCATCGTCGTCGTCCTCCTCCTCCTCTTCCTTCTCCCCCTCCTCCCCCTCCTTCTCCTCCTCCTCCTCCTCCTCGTCCTCCTCCTCCTCCTCCTCCTCCCCTTCCTTCTCTTTCATTTTTTCCTTGCGAAAAACTTCCCCCTGTCGCGCTCCGAGGCCAGTCGGAAGGGCGGGCTGGGCGTTGCGCCTGAGACTTCTGTGCCATGTATGACCCTCAAGCTGAAAATCTAGCAACAGTTTCACATATGGAGGGCGGATCGCTTCCAAATTGTGGTTCTCGCCGTAACGGCACGCACGTTCTTTCGAACAACTTGCAAGAGGTTCACGGATTGAGGGCGGGTCGTTTTCAGAATGTGGTTCTCGCCTTAGCGCTGCGCACATGTGTGTGGAACATGTGCAAGAGTTTCACACGTGGAGGGTGGGTGGCTTAATGTGGCTCTCGCTTTAGCGCCGCGCGAATTCTTTAGAATTACTTGCAATGGTTTCGCGCACTGAGGGCGGTTCGTTTTCAACATGTGGCCCTCGCCTCAGCGCCGCGCACACTCTGTTAAAACATGTGAAAGAGTTTCACACGTAGACGGCGGGTGGTTTTCAAACTGTGGCTCTCGCCTTAGCGACGCGCACACTCGTTTTAAAACTGTGCTATATTTTTCACACATGGAGGGCGGGTGGTTTTCGAAATGTGGCTCTCGCCTGAACGCCGCGCACATTCGTGTTACACTTGCTGCAAGAGTTTATCACACACTCATTGCTAACGTACCAGAAAATAGTGTTTTGGGACGATCCAGGACTGTCAGGGCGCAACACTTACGTTGATTCGTGGTGTTGAAGTCCCAGGAATTTCGTCCTGGCACGATCCTGGCTCGTCAAGACGCAACAGTGATGTTGACCGTGGCGTCGAAGTGCTCAAAATAGTGTTTCGGCACCTTCGGGGTTTTCACACGGCTGTCCCCCAACGCAGCCTTTCCTTCAGTGGACATGAACCCTGGCGGTGGCCTATGAAGAGGGAGCTTGGATGGAGAGTGGATTCCATCATCGTTCAGGAGTCTTGGGTTCACACTTGTCCTCCTCCTCCTGCTCCCTCCTCCTCCCCCTCCTCCACCTCTTCCTCCTGCCTCCCCCTCTCTCCCTCTGCTCCTCCTCCTCTTCCCCCCCCCCTCTCCCTCCCTCCCTCTCCCTCCATTTCCTCATCTTTCCTCTTGGAGCCTTCTTCCCCCCTCCTCCCCCTGATGCAACTCCCTCTCGGCCCGCCTCGTCCGCCCTCCCTCTCATCGTTCCACCCCCCCTTCCAGCCTTGGTCGGGGCAAGGGGGGGGTGAGGTTGCGGGAAGGGGCAAGTTGAGAAGGAGGGTGGGAAGCGCAACAGGGGGAGGGGGGGAGATGGGCGGGGGCAGGGCAGTGGAAGGAGGGCGCGCGGGGCCGCGTTTTCCGCTCACGGGGGCGAGGATTCCCGGGGGGTCGGTCGCGCCCGGGAGGCAATGCCCCCCCCCTTCCAGGCCTGGGCGCCATTCGCAGGGCGAGGCGGCCAGCCTCTCCCCGCTGTCTTTAGGGCCCCGTGGGCCGTCGACGGAGCCGCGCGGGAGGAAGAAGCGGGGGGCTACACGCGGCGCGGTGACCGCACCGTGTGGTGAGTCGGTGGGGAGTCGGAGCGACCGCACGATTTGGGGAGTTGGCGTGTCCACCGATGATGTGTCAGGCAACTGGGGCCCTCAGGGTTCCCAAACCGCGCACCGCGCGCTTACGGGCCGTGCGGTGAGATCGTCGGGCATGCCAGGGTCACCGCGCGCTTTGTCACCGCACCGTTTTTTGGACCCACAAAATAACCAGCCTCTTTTGAAAGGGGTTCGAGCTCACCAGGGTACGGGCCACGAAGAAGAATAATAAATGACGCTGGAGGGGGACGATGGTGCCGTGAGACGCCCGCCCACCCACTCGCGCGTCGCATACATTATATGTTCGTGTTGACGTTGTGTTGAGTGTGGATGGCGTTCTGTCCTCCTCTTGATCTCTCTCTCTTCCTCTCTCTCTCTCTCTCTCGCTTCTCCCTCTCTCCCTCTCGCTCGAAATGCATATATGCAGGTATGTGTTTGTGTGTTGTCTCTCTCTCTCTCTCTATATATATATATCTCTTTCTTGGTGTGTTTATATATCTGTCGTTTCCTCCCATCCCTATCTCGTTTGCACTCACTGTTTCTCGTTTTTATGTCTCTCTCTCTCTCTGTCCGTTGATGCGTCTGTTGGTCCGCCTCTGTGCCTCGCTCCGTTTCGCTATGTTTCCGTGTTTCATTTACATATGTATGTGTGTATGTGTATATATATACATACACATATCTATATATGGGTCTTTCTAGTTGCCTCTCGCTCTCTCTCTCTCTCTTTCTCTCTTTCTCTCTCAGTCTCGCTTTCCCTGACGCCGTCTCTCAGTTTCCCTTCTCTGTCTGCCTTGTTGTATTCCCCTTGCCTTGTGTTTGCTCTCTCTCTCTCTCTCTATCGCTCTCCTTTTCTGTCTCTCTCTCTCTGTTTGTATATCTCTATATTCAATTTCTCCAAAAAGTGCTTGCAAGTGTGGTTCTTACTTCTCTTCTAAGGAACTGGGCTTGGGTGGCAGTCTCGCGGCTCCGTGATCGCCGTCGCCGCCTCGTCACCGCCTCGTCGCCAACCGTCGTCTGGGCCGGGTTGGCGGCCTGGCGGCTCCATACTTGCCGTGGCCGCCCTGTCTCCGCCTCGTCGCCGCCCGTCGTCTGGGCCTGGGTGGCGGTTTGGCAGCTCCGTGGTCGCCGTCGGCGCCTCGTCGCCACCCTGTCGCCGCCTAGACTTCACCACGTAGATTGCACCGCATTCTTGGCGCCATATAGACTGCACCACATAGATCCCACACATCAGGTGCGCAATTGAAGTTCCACCACACAGATAGCACCACTTCGATTGCGCCGCATGGACTGCGCACCACATAGCTTGTACCACGCCGATTGAATTACCTTGATTGAGCACAGCACCGCCTGCACCAAGTACATTGCACAGCATCAAGTGCCTCACGCTGGTACCTCTATATAAGTATTGCAGAGCATGTATTGCATCATACTGTATAGATAGATATAAACATAGTGCACTGCATACGTTGCACAACCGATATTGCACCACATAGGTTGCACCACATCGATTCCCCCGCAGAGCTTGCACAACCTATATTGCTAGGAGCACACTGTTTGGGGTCCACGCTGGCTAACACACACACACAAGCACACAGCCATACTTATATATGTATACACATGTATCAGAGTGAGGGGGCCGAACGATCAATCATTGTCCCGGGGTGCGTGGCTGAATAAGGGATTTGTGGTGGTAATTCAGTCTGCTGCGTTGTTGTTGTTGTCGTTGTTGTTGTCGTTGTTGTTGTTGTTGGTGTTGTTGTTGGTGTTGTTGTTGGTGGTGTTTGTTGTCGTTGTCCCGCCCGCGACCCATCCGCGACCCACCCCGCGACCCACCTCGCGGCCCACCCTGCGACCCACCCGCGACCCACCCCGCGACCCATCCGCGACCCACCCCGCGACCCACCCGCGACCCAACCGCGACCCACCCGCGACCCGCCCCGCGACCCACCCGCGACCCACCCGCGACCCACCCCGCGACCCACCCCGCGACCCACCCGCGACCCACCCGCGACCCATCCACGACCCACCCGCGACCCACCCCGCGACCCACCCGCGACCCACCTCGCGACCCACCCTCAAGGCAGGAGAAACCACTCGTACCCGTCAGTTCACGTTTACTAAACGGTCCTTGGCGTTTATTCAGCAGCCTTGCCCTATTCGATTCATTCCTTGTGTGCGTTTACTAAACGGCTTCGCTCGTCGGGGTAATTCGTATGGGTTGGTTTTTTGCCCTCTGCACCCGCGAGCCAACAGCGACCCACCCGCGACCGATTTGCGACCCACCCGCGACCTACCCACATTGGTTTAACGGAAAAATCGACGCCTGCGGCGGGCTCATTGTATAATTTGTGAAATGTTGGCGCTTGCGGCGGGCTTCGCCAGAGTCTCGCTAACGGCCGACCTCCCCACCGCTCCCTCACTCTTATCCGCGTCTGCGGGGGGCTACGTATGTTATATACACGTATCGTCTTATCTGTATCTCTCCATCCACTCCTTGCCCCACTTCTGTTCCCATGACTGTCTTCAGGGCCATCATGATATCGCATGCCAGCTGTTTGTGGATGTTTGCATCTTGCCCTCGTAAGCAAGCAAGCGAGGTTGCATGACTGGATTGTTCCTCCAGGCTGGGGGCCCGCCATGGCTCCCAATACACATCCGCGTAGGTTCATAAAGCAGATTCAAATACTTGTTTAAATACCTAGTTGGGGGTCTGAGCGGATTGGGACTTGAGCAGATCACACAGTTCCAGTGGTTGTCAGGATCGGCATCCAGTGTTCCAGACCTCTCGAGCATATGTCAACAGTGTGGTAAAACACATGCTGGCAGCGCGATGTGTCAGCACAGATCTGCCAGCTCTCAGCAGACGCACCAGCGTGATTTCCAAGACCTCCCATCCTGTACGAGCAGCGAGTCTGGCATTCCTGATTCAGGATCTGCAGGCACGTGGCCGACATATAATATACCTCGTTCGATGACTTGTGACTTGGGCAGCGGAAACATGCATCGGAGGCAGACGAGGAAAAACATAATGAGGAGGATGTGACCAGGACAGGGCGAAGCATGGCGGGGAAATGGACGAGCCAGTTGAGCCCCGTGCGCGCAGGCCAGATGTTGTGTCGGTAGTGTCGAGGAGGATAAAGGCGTAAGTGTAGAGGGTGAGGCGGCGGCGGAGGAGGCGGAGAAGGAGGAGGAGGAGTGGAGCCGATGGAAGTTGGGCAGGATGTTGTGTCGTTTGGGGCCCAAGGGGCTGAATGGCGGACATGTGAAGTGGGGAGGAAGGGAGGATGAGGTCTGCGGAAGCCTTTGGAAACCCTAGATGGGTCACACATGTTCCCTACCACGAGCCCCGAGTTCTTGATCACCGGAGGATCAACGAGCAGGCCGACGAGGAGGATTAGGAGGAATAGGTTGGCGCGGGCGGGCCAGAGGTGATGTCGCTGGTGCCGATGAGGCTGAAGGCGGACATGTGGAACGCGGAGGCGCCTCCTATCCGGCTGATGCTCCCACAAGCGCTCTTGGGCTGATCAGAGGCGGCGGAGTGAAGGGGGCTGGTCCAAGGGGAGACATCGACTCCCCGTCGGGTGGGTACCCCACCTTGCCCAGGATGTGCGGGCGCGAGTCCAATCTATCGGCGGTGCATCGCCAGTTCGACGTCGGTTTCTCTCCCTGAGGATGTGCCCCCCCCTCGCCCCACCTTAGTTGAGCTGGAGCTACACTGCAGCCCCAGTTGATAGCCAGGTCTACCAGATGGCGACGATGTTCTCGCGTGGTGTCGCACAAGAGAAGGATACCCTTCACAGTATTGGGTCTGTCTTTGCTTTGTCTGAGGAAGATGCGTGTGTCCACTGACGCTGGTGTGTACATAATGTTTCAAGTGCCGCTTCAGGTTTGGCGATTTGGTTTTCTCCTTCTCCTGCTCCTCATCCCCCTCCTCCGCCTCCTCCTCCGACGTTTCTTCCACATCCCCTTCATTCATCCAGTGGCGGCCAGGTTGGAACTGCTCGGCTTTCTTGTTTTTCCTCAGTCACTTGTTGCCCATACATTGTTGGGCTGCGCCTGGGGCCCGCGACGAGGAGAAGGAGGAGGAGGAGCAACAGGAGGAGTTAGAGCCAGAGAGCGAGGAAGAGGATTTGGCGAGGGATATAGGGGGCGGAGTAGAACGGGTGAGGAACAGGATGGCTAAGGGGAGCTGGGGAGCGCAGGAGTAGTGGGAGGATGGGGGAGGAGGGTGGCAGTACGGCTGGGGGAGAAGTGGGAGGCCGAGAGGAGAAGCGAGGAAGACCGCGCATGCGCAAACGGTGCGCAACTATGATTGGCCGCGCCGGTTCCAACCCCCTTTCCCCCCTCCCCCCCCGTCCGCCCCCCACACACACACGCACACACGCACACACACACACACACACGCACACGCACACGCACGCACGCAACGCCACGCCACGCCACGCCACGCCACGCCACGCCACGCCACGCCACGCCACACACACACACACACACACACACACACACGCACACGCACACGCACACGCACACGCACACGCACACGCACACGCACACGCACACGCACACGCACACGCACACGCACACGCACACGCACACGCACACGCACCACACACACCAACACACACACACACACACACACCAACACACACACACACACCAACACACACACACACGCACACGCGCACGCACACGCACACGCACACGCACACGCACACGCACACGCACACACACCACACACGCATGCACACATTTTACACACGCACACGCGCACACACGTATCGTGTCCTGGGCCGATATCCTGAGGGTCCATTTCTTATTCTTCGCCCCCCTGCCTCTCCCACTCCCCGCACCCTGCCTCTCATTATGTTCCTTTCTCGCTCCCTCCCCTCCTTGTCCTGCTGCCCCCCCCCGTACTCGTCTACCCCATCTTCTCCCTCCCCCATCCCCTCCTCCTCCTCATCCGTCTCCCCTCCCTGCCCTCTCACCTCCCCCTCGTTCTCCCCCATCTCTCCCTCCCTTAAATCAGTTCCTTCCTCCTTATCTGCTCGGGACAACGCTTTGCACATGAGAGAAGCACACGACCGAGGTAGAGTTCGACCTGTCGGCGTTCCACTCGCTCGTGCGAGTGCTGAAGAGGGCCCTCCGCCAGTTGGTGGAGGCAAGCGCGGCGATGGCGGAGAGGGAAAAGGAGGAGGATGACACGAGAACATGGCGAGGGACTAGGGACGTGGAGGACGATGAAAGGGGACAGTGAGGACACGTACTTGTGATGAAGAGAAGGATGAGGAAGACGGGGGGCAGGACGACGGTGAGAGAGTGGGATTCGAACAGGGCAGGTGGAGATGTTGGAGGCCAAGAGTGTGGAAGGAGAGGGAGAGGGAACGGGGAATGGGCTCGACCTGCCTGGAACCCAGGGGAGAGGCCCATGAAGTGGAATGTGTGTGGGCATGTAGGGAACAGATGGCTAGAAACACTCGGAGTTGAGGACAGCGTCTCATTCCACGCCATCCTTGCTCCCACACCCTTCGTTGGGTGAGGGGGGGGGGTGATAGAGGAGACGAGGGGCGGGAAGAAGCCTGGCTAGAGGCGAGTATGGGGGAGATGAGGAAGGGGAGGGGCAGAATGAGGAGGACGAGGGGGAGGGGTACAACTTGCACGATGTTTCATAACAGCCTTGGCTCTGGATGTGTGCCTTGTGGGGCCTGCCAAGCCTGCTTGTTTCTCATGTTTGTGCAGGTATGTAGCTGGTCGGCCTTCATGGCATCGTCGCTCTCTTTATCGTGTCATGGCTCCCCACATGTTGTTCGTGCAGGCTATCCTCGTAGGGCCTTGTTTTTGGCGAAGCCGCCGTTCTTCTGGACCTGCTTTCATGTGTCCACGCTTCGGCTACAGAAGGGGCACCACGATGACAACGACAAAGGAGGGGGTTCCGCCCCTGGCGGGGTTTGCCACCTTTGAACCAGGGCGGCGTTGTTTGAAATCGCCCTCCTGGGCTCATGCGCCTTGGTGCTGTCTGTGCCGTTGGTGATGCTGTCGGCATCCAGATGCGCGCCCCGCGGATGTAAGGCTCACGCGATCGAGGTCCGCCCTTGACACCCATCCAGGACTACGTCAAACAAACAGGCAGGGAGGGGGCTGGGCTACAGCTGGCGCCATGGTTGACAGCAAGCCAACTTTGGAAAGGGACCCTTGCGATTTTCATCTAACTGTGGGCCCTGCGCATCCGAAGATCCTTCGCCATGGGCATCTCCATGGGGAATAAATGCTTGACCCGCGTTCCTCTGCCCATGTCTCAGTTGCGCAGCATGACCGTAGCGGTGATGGCGATTGATCTGGCCACGGCGGCCATGGGCAGCCGGCAGGCGTTCGACGACTCCTCGCACAGGGAATGTTGTCGCCATCAGCCTGGAGTATCGCATGCCAAGTGCATCGCGGCCCTACGCGCCGATCATCAAGCATCAACAACATCATCGGCCACGAGCCCCAAGGTCCGACGTAGAAGAAAGGCTTCAATAATGGAAACAATGCCCGAGCTCTCAACCCGATCTTGCTGACCACGTCGGCCCTGAGCGGGGCGAAGACGCAGGTCGTTGTTCGCTTCACGGCGCCCATGTACGATGCTACCCTCGCTCAAACCAAGAGGGCCTTGGCCTCTCATGGGAAGCACGCTGGCCAGTTTTTCGAACTTGCGTTTGACCAGGGGCCGCGAGCGGCTCTTGGTGTGCCAGAAGTGGCCAGAAACGCCTCCTCCCCCCCTGGCTCCTCCTCCCTCCCACTTCCTCCTCATCCTGCTCCCTCCTAGCCCACTCATTCCTCCTGCCTCCTTTCTCCTGCCTCCCTTCGCATTTCCTTCCTCCCTCCTACCTCCTATTCCCGTTGTTTTCGCCACCACTGCCATCCTACCTGTCTTCCTTTCTCGCCTCCCTGCCTCTCTCCTCCTTCCCTCCTCCGCTCCTGGAGCCTCCCCCCCTCCTCCCCCCCTCCTTTCTCGTGCCTCCCAAAATTTCCTCCTCTGGGAGGACTTGGAGCGATGACGATGAAGCCTCTGGAAGGGGGAGGAGGAGGAGGAGGAGGAAGAGGTGGAGGAGGAGGAGGAAGAGGAGGAGGAGGATGACGTCGACGAAGACCAGGAGGACGAGGAGCAGGAGGAGGAGGAGGAGGCGGGCGACGACGGCGACGACGAGGAGGGTGGAAAGGACGAGGAGGCCGAGGAGGACGAGGAGGACGAGGAGGAGGACCAGAAGGACGAGGAGGGCAAGCAGGGCGAGAAGGACGAGGAGGAGGTGGAGGAGGAGGAGGAGGAGGAAGGAAGAGCAAGAGGATGTGGAAGAGCAGGAGGACGAGGAGGACTTGGAGGCGGGTCCCAGGCCCACGTGAGCCCACTTCTCGCCGTGTGGCGCCGCTCTGCCTCGAGCCGCCTCCTCGCCCCTGGGCGGCGCCCCGGCGCGGCGGGCGCGGGCGCCCGGCGGCGCGCGCGCGCGGCGGGCCCCCCGCCGCGCCCGTGCCGAGCGGCCCTCCCCGGGGGCGAGCGGTCCAGAGATCTTCGGGAGCCTCAAGGCGGGTCGGCGGCGAGCCCAGGGGAGGGGGGCGAGCGGTCCAGAGATCTTCGGCGGCCCAGGGAGGGGCGAGCCCAGGGAGGGGGGCGGCGAGCCCAGGGAGGGGAGCGAGAAGGGTCGGCGGCGAGCCCAAGGGAGGGGGGCGAGGAGGGGCGGGCCTCCTCGGAAGGCTCGGAAGGCCCCTGGCCTTCAGAGAAGGGGCGGGCCTTCTCGGAAGGCTC
Source organism: Prorocentrum cordatum (assembly GCA_963575745.1). Lineage (NCBI taxonomy): Eukaryota > Dinophyceae > Prorocentrales > Prorocentraceae > Prorocentrum > Prorocentrum cordatum. The sequence goes on from CAUYUJ010001403.1 coordinate 238,425, forward strand.
GGAAGGCCCCCTGGCCTTCAGAGAAGTTCTTTCCAGGATTTTCCCCGAAGGCAGAGAGAGCTTGCCAGAAGGCGCGGGGTGTCTGAGAAGTCCCGCCTCCTTCTGAGAAGGCCTTCTCATCGCTTCCCCCCTCGCTCGCTGCCGACTTGAGACGGGGATCAGTGCAAGCGGTGGTCAGCCAGAGCGCCAGATCTTGCAGGATCCTGCAGAGCCAGGGTTGCACTGACCCTAGGGCGCAGGATGTTGCAGGATCCTGCAAAGCCCGACTGGCCCGGATCTAGGTTGACCTGGGCCAGTAGATACCCGAGATCCGAATCTCCGATCATCAAATTGAGAGGCCGTTTTTCCAACGGTCAGGATTTTTGTGATTGTGTCGCTCCGCTGGTTCTGGCCCACCACGCTGCGGCGCGACACGCTGTCCACTTCTGGGACCCCAGGCGTCAACATCCCGGGGCGGAGCGATACGCTATCCGCTCGCAAGGCAAAGCGTGTCGCCGGGACCTCCGACGCGACACACGAAGCAAAAGTTCCCGACCGTATTTCGGCCTCTGGGCTGTCAGAAAATGGTTTTGGATGAGAAACCAGCCCTGGGGAAGTGATCGAGATCTCCAGGGGCCCACGCATCGAAAAAATTAGAGCGCAGGATGTCTGGGGAGGGGCCTCCAGACCCAGACCTCTGGTGGACTCATGTGGTTCCGAGGAGGAAGATACGCATACAGATCCTGATCGTCCTGGAAGGCCCTCGCCGCCACGACAGGAATCTCCTCCGAATGCTGGTCAGACCGCGCCCAAGCAGAGGTCCCGGAAGTTGCGCTTTCGCTACCTTTTTGTATCCCCCCCCGCCCCAGTAGCGCTCTGTCTCCGCAGCCCTCCGCCCAGCGCCCTGCGCCGGGTCACGCACACGTGCGCGCCAGCAGAGCCCAGAGCCTCCGCCGCACCCGTGTCGCGCGGCCCTGCGGTGGGAGGGCCTGGGGGTCGAGGTCCGAGGATCGAGGCCTGCATGCGTGATTGTACCTTTGGGGGCCTCTCTGCGCCTCCTCGTCGCCACGGCTGGACTCCCCTCGGGAGAGTGTTCCGTGCCACGCAGCCCTCCAGTGGGCGGACTTGAAGTTCGAGGTCCAAGGGCCGACGCTTGCATGTGTGATGGTGGCTCTGGTGCCCTCTTTGGGCCTCCTCGCCGCCACACTGGCCCCCAAATGCGGTCGATGTTTAAGAAGACCAGGAGGGCAATGGTCAGCAATACCTCGTAAAATACATGGAAAGCGGAGGGCAAGACGAACATCCAGGAAATATGGAAAACATTTGGACTTCGGGGATGTCTTTATATATATATATATATATATGTATATATAGAGATGTGTACACAAGTGTGTGTGTGTGTGTGTTGTGTGTGTTGTGTGTTGTGTGTTGTGTGTTATGTGTTGTGTGTTATGTGTTGGTTGTGTGTGTGTGTTGTGTGTATTGCGTGTTGTGTGTGTTTGCGTGTGTGTGTGTGTGTGTTGTGTATTGTGTGTTGTGTGTTGTGTATCTGTGTCCTTGGGCCCCTCCAGAAGAGCAGGGCCCAGAACCTCAGCGGACTGGTTTTGCTTCAGCGCGGCGTCCTCCGTCCATCACTGGAGCCGGTTTCGGGCCGCAGGACCGTCAACAATGAGTATGTCGCCGCGTCTTTTGTTCCGACGCGCGGCCTTAACGCCTTGAGGCGGGCGCATCGGCCACCGGGGCAAACGACGCCTCGGGCGCGGTGGGTTTGCCGTGGGTTTGCCGCGGCGCCGGCGTCGTCGACTTGGAGGGCGGGACGCAGGATTTTCCGTGGGTTTGCCGTGGTATCGGTGCCGTCCACATGGACGCGCTCAAAGCAAACGGCGTGGCGACCTTTTTGCCGGGGGCTGAGGACGAGAGAGTTGGCGCTCACGCACTGGCAGGCCAGGCACAAAGCAGGCATCGGAAGGCGGGGAGCTCGGGGCCCAGGTCCCCGCGGGGCTCCAGGAAGCTGGCTGGGAGCTCCGTTGCCTTTCTCGTCCTGGGGGTAGTGGATAGAGGTTCGCCCCTTGCTGCTCGAATGGGTCCAAGGCACCCGGGGCGCCGTGAACAAAGTCACCGCGTGGCGGAAAACAATTCCACCAGAGATCTCGGCACCATGACCGGGCGCGTGTTCTGTTCAAGGCGGATCGATCCGCGGGAGGTGACTTGCGAGACCCAGAAACAGTCGTGGTGTTGTCCGTGCTCGGCGCCCAGATGTCAGGGCCATCAATGATAGCCTCCGACGATTTGATATCTTATTCTGTTTTACTCCCTCTTCCATCCTACCGTTTTTCCCGTCTCGCCCCCTTGCCTCTCTCCTCCTTCCCCCCTCCACTCCCTGGAGCCTCCACCCTCCTCCCTCCTCCTTCCTCCTACCTCCCTATACCTCCTCCTTTGGGAGGAAATGGAGCGATGACGATGGAAGAGGGGGAGGGGGAGGAGGAGGAGGAGGAGGAGGAGGAGGAGGCCTCCCACTTGTTTTCTGGCTCGGGCGTTCGGTAAGCGGGTGGGCAGTACATGTGGGAGCTCCAGGGACGGCAGGACAGTTGCTAACAAGGGGCCCTAATCGGCCTCCAGACAGACATGGCAGGCCCAAAAGGTGGTGAAAGGTGAGCGTTTGTCCCGCCCCGCCCGGCTTGTTTTCCCCCTCTAGCGAAACAATCTCTCCGTCCCCCGAGATCTGGACCACTTTCCAGCCAGAGACCGCCTGTCCATCCTGTGTTATTCCCACACTTCAGTCCTTGGGTTCTCGTTGTGGAACTAGCCCTGTGGTCACGTCTCCTCCCAAACCCCCTCCCGCCTTCCCCTTGGGGGGCTGCGATCTGTGAAATTGTCGTCACTTTCGAGGGTCGCTGGGGCGCTGCGATCTGCAAAACTGTCGCCACTTTCGAAGACTGCTGAGGGGCCAGCACAGTGTCGCCCCACCAGATTCTGATTAGACCTCGCCATCCCTGGTGGGCTGCGATTTGCGTCGCTGTCGCCCATTTCGAGGGCTGCTGAAGGGGGCCAGCACAGTGCTGCCCCACACAGAAGCAGATTAGACCTCGCCTTCCCTGCGGGGCATCTGCGAGCCCGTCGCGACTTTCGAGGGCAGTTGGGGGGGGGGGCAGCACAGCGTCGCCCCACCCAAGCTCATATTAGTCCTCGCCATGCTTGGGGGGCTGCGATCTGCGAACCTGTCGCCACTTTCAAGGGCTGCTGGGGGGACCAGCACTGTGCCGCCGTACCCAGACTCGGACTAGGTCTCGCCCCTGGGGGGCTGCGATCTGCGAGTCTGTCGCCACTTTCGAAGGCTGAAGTGGAGGGGGCAGCGCAGTGTCGCCCCACGCTGACTCAGATTAGACCTCGAATCCCTGCGGGGCTGCGATCTGCGACATTGTCGCCACTTTCGAGGGCCGTGGGGGGGGGGGCAGCACAGCGTCGCCAGACCCAGACTCAGATTAGACCTCTCCATCCCTGATGGGCTGCGATCTGCGACATTGTCGCCTCTTCCGAGGGCTGCTGCCATACCCAGGGTCAGATGAGACCTCGCCATGCTTGGGGGGCTGCGATCTGCGAACCTGTCGACACTTTCGAGGGCTGCCGGGGTGGCAGCGCAGTGTCGCCAAACCCATCGCCATCCCTGGGGCGTTGCGATCTGCGAACCTGTCGCCACTTTCGAAGGCTGCTGGGGGGGCAGCACAGTGTCGCCCCAACCATATTGAGATGTGACCTCGTCCATCCTTGTGGGCTGCGATACGGAACCTGTCGCCACTTTCGAGGGTTGTTGGGGAGGGGCGGGGCAGCACAGTGTCGCCATACCCAGACTCAGACTTGATCTCGCCATCTCTGGGGGGCTGCGATCTGAGAACCTGTCGCGACGTTCGAGGGCTGCTGGGGGGCCAACACATTCTGATTAGACCGTGCAATCCCTGGGGGGGTGCGATCTGCGAAACTGTCGCCACCTTCGAGGGCTGCTGGGGGTGGAGGGGGCAGCACAGAGTCGCCATACCCAGACTCAGACTAGACCTGGCCATCCCTGGGGGGGCTGCGGTCTGCGTCACTGTCGCCACTTT
>CAUYUJ010001403.1:252500-290000 GCA_963575745.1 Prorocentrum cordatum
GGGGTCCAAAGCTGCCTGTCTGTGCTTAGGAGCCGCAGAGACCTGGACACGCACTTTGGGAGGGCGAAGGGGCCGGGCCCCCGCCCTGAGCAGAACATCTTGCATAATGAGCAGCACATTGTTCTAAACTTGCCTGGTAACAGCGACAACCATACTGAGTGCCGGCGAATCATCAAAGGGGACTCTCACTTTCTTTCGGACGCCCGGAATGGGTACGGAAAAATGGGTACAGTGCCCAACATCAAATGTTGTCCGAAACCAGCGGCGGCCGCTGTTGGGCAGGCAGCATTCTGCTTTAAATGGGCACAGGTCGCGGCGGCGCGGACAGCGAGCCCTGTTCAAAATGACCAGGAACTGCTGCTGCGCATTGTACTCATTCAATCCGTACCCATGTCGTTCGTGCCGATTTCTCAGCAAAAGCACCCGCAATCTGGTCAGCAATCTCACTTGCCAGGATGTGGTTGGAGCTCGTTTTCAGGGCCACGTCTGAGCTCTCAATGTGGCTGGGCATCTCCGAAGCACGACCAGGCCCCTCTTGCAGCAGAGGGCCTTCACGCGTGTCCACGGGTCACGGTGAGATTGGATGCTGGCCGACGATCCCGCCAGGACCTCGGACACACCCCTAGCCTTATGATGTTCCAACCTACTTTAGCCTTGATCACCAGGAAGAATTTCGAGCGCCACAAAAATATCGAAACTCTAGGGTTTTCACGTGTCGGGCCCTGGGAGACACTCGCCCGACACTGTTTCGACACTCTTTCGACACTCTTTCGACACTCTTTCGACACTTTTCCGGTTGCTCGAAATTATTTCTGGGATGCGGTCCTTAAGTAGGATGGGAACAACATAACCCTAGCCACGTAAGCGGGTAGAGTCGGCAATCTATCCCAGCGAGGAGCCTTCGGGGGCCTGCCTAAAATTCCAGCAGAGCCCACGACTCACCAAGGTTCACACTCCGCTTGCCACGAATACCCCCTCCAGCAACAGGCGCCAGGTTTTTCCGTTGCCACCGCGCTTGGAAGCCGATCTAAGCTGCGCCGAAACATCGCAACTCCCCAAGACACCCTACGGAGCCTACGGTCCTTGAAGAGTTCTCCCCAACTGGCCTCTCCAGCTCCCCACACGCGGCCCTCTACCGAGTTGGGAAACGCACCCGAGGAGGCAAAAAGAGGCTCGTCGGGGGGAAGCGGGATCCAGGACGAGGGTGTGGGGCCACCTCGCAATGGCACAGGGCATTCGCTGGCAGCGGATGCCCCCTTCCTGGCGACGGCCTCCGACACCTCCTGGATCTCTGGCGTTGCACGGGCACTCCCACAGTGTGTGGTTACCCGCCTCGGGACACGTCTCCCGTCGTGGGCATCAGACGTCGCACTCTCCACCTACGCTGTGAGCACGGGAGCGTGTCCACACGGCGCTGATGCCAGGAAAACGAAGCAGGCGCAGTGTCGGCGGGTCCTTCCGTCTGAGCGGAGCAGGGCGAGCACGCGGAGGGTCCCTCCAGGGTCCTTTCGCGATCGAGCTCAGTGGCCACCACCGCCAAGACAGGGACTCTGAGGTTGCGGCGCCTGCACCCAGTGCTGATGTTCTGAATTGCACCCACGGTGTCCACCGCATGCGATCGAGCGCCTTCTCGAGGTGGGAGGGAGGAGGAGGAGGAGGAGGAGGAGGAGGAGGAGGAGGAGGAGGAGGAGGAGGAGGAGGAGGGGAGGAGGAGGAGGAGGAGGAGGAGGAGAGGAGGAGGAGGGAGGAGAGGAGGAGGAGGAGGGGAGGAGGAGGAGAGGAGGAGGAGGGGAGGGGAGGGGGGAGGAGGAGGAGGAGGAGGAGGAGGAGGAGGAGGAGGTCCGTAGTCATTTTGGCTCAAGGCCATTTCGGACAACCTCCGTCTCGAGTGGCCTGCGCCCGCCGCGCGCGAGTGAGACCCTGGAGAGGCCCCAGGACAAGGGTCTCCGCATCTCCTTTTCCTCTTTACGATTCCCTCTTTACCGCGCAGCCTGGTTCTGCTCAGTGAACCACCGCTCGTCTGTTTGCGTCGATGGCCAGCAATGCTATCCCTGCTTCTCTCGCTTCTCAGCTGCTCGCCGCCCCGACCTTCCCAGAGTCCCAGGAGGAGCTCCGCAAGGACGCTGAGCGCAAACGTGCTCGGCTTGCTGGCTCTGCTGATGACGACGGGTACGCTTCTGCTGATGACGGAGGACCGACCAACATCAAGGCCTATATCGACAGCACAAAGGATGAGCTCATGGCATCAATTGCAGCTATTGGGTCCGAGGTCAAGACTAGTATCGCTAGCTCTGTGGGAACGCTGGCCAGTACTGTCCAAAGATCTTGCTCAGGGCTCGCAGTTCAGGTGGAACGACGCATGGCATCAGTGGAGCTCAACCTCAATAACTATAAAAATACCACCGGCAAGCGGTTGGACGATATGGGCGACCAGATCAAGGAGCTGCAGCGGCTCGTTGGCGTGCTTCGCTCTGAAGAACCCGCACCTCCTCCGATTGTGGACCGCACCGTCTTCGACAGGAAGCCCGACGGAGCGATCTTGGTGGCCAGGACCCGCAATGCTGTACCGAAGGAGAACTTCCGCACCGCCCTTCGGCCGCTCCTCGAGCGCAACAATATCAGTATGGACGAGTGCACATTCGAAGGTGCGGAGATGGCATCTCGACAACACGTTCGGCTTCGTGGCAATGTCAATTATACCTCTCGGAAGATCCACCAGTTACTTGGATCGTTGCGGGACTCTCAGACTGGACAATGGGAACGACTTTCTATTGATGATGCGCAAGGTGCGCGCCAGGACATGTACATCGATTCAGACAAGAGTGTATGCCAGATTAAGCGTGAGCAGTTGGTCAAGCAGATTCGCAAGACGTGCCAGACGATATACCCCGCCAAGAGATTCCACGCTGATCGGACAAAAGGAATTGTGTCTGTGGGTTGGAAGCCGATTATCAAGGTGGAACCCAACCCGAACGAGCTTCCCCCGACGGTCGAGTGGTCGGCCGAGAACATCGTCGCCGAGGGCATCGACAAGACGAAAGTCACTGATGCCATCGCTGAGTTCGTGTCAGGACCGCCTCCAGTGCAGTGGCCCTAACATTTTGTTTGCGGCCTGGTGCCGCGCGCATCCGTCTCATGCCCCTCTCTCCTGTGGTTCCTGGAATGCTCGTTCTCTCTTCTACTTCAAACCTCACCGCAGAGACGGGAAGCTCCAATACCTGAAGAAGATGGTAGGCCAGGGTACTCTTCTGGGGATTCAAGAGTCTCACGGCACCCCCGCCCAGATTGACAACATGATATATCGCCTTCGTCTCCCCGTTCGTGCTTTTCACTCGCTTCCCCCTCTTGATCCTCACCCCGCTGGTGGCGTCATCACCCTCGTCCCTGACTTCAAGTCGGCTGGAGCTGAGCACCCGCCGCTGGTTAGGGACATCCCTCTCGTCCGTGGTCGGGCTTTGAATGTTCGGTTGGAATTTAGCAATGGGGCTAGGATCTACCACTATAACATTCACAATTTTGGGCTATCTAGGGCACAACGGGACATGATCATAGAGGCTATCTCCAGGGACCTCGAGGCGGCTTTTGAGGACCCAGAGAGGATCTTGGTCATCGTAGGTGGCGACTTCAATATTTCCTCAGCGCCCCCGATCGCTGCAAACAAGGACTCACCGTTCACGATCACCCAGGGCCAAGACTGGAGGCGCTCGCAGTGCCGCTTCTGGAATCGACTCTTCGGGAAAATGACGGAAATCGAACTGAACGAACCGACTCATTTCAACGCAGCTCGGGGCACGCTGAGTAGTATTGATAGGCTATTTGTCTCATCTCCAGGCTGGTGTCTGACCCAATCATGCACGGGAGGTAAGACGCACGGGCAACCAGAGACCCTCAGCGACACCCTCATCTCTGACCACGTGGGGATCTCGTTCACCATGTCTCAGAGGTCAGCTACCAAGCCAGAGGAGCGTGCGATCCCGAATGAGATTTTCCGTCGGCCTGAGTACCAGGCCAACCTGTCCAAGATTACGGCGCAAGTGGACACATCGCAGCTCTCTCCCCCCCTCCTCATCGACTGCCACAAGACGATGATGCGTGAAGCCGCACGAGCGACCCGCGACGCGATCATCCGACACAAACCTCATGACCCTCTTTCCCGTCTGATTATACTGAGAACGATTTCGAGAGCGATCTGGCAGCAAAACGTCCCTCTTGCCCGTCGTGTGATCAGCGCGCACCCACTTGGCGCCAAGTTTATCCAGATCAGTGCCGACTGTACTCGGGCGGAGCTTGTGGACCCACCGGCCTTCCAGTTGGCTACCGAGCAGGAGCATGGCCGCCTGTTCGAGTCTGCCAAAGAGTTTGCGAGCAAGCAGTTGCGGAACTGCGAGATCGGCCCGTCCAAGGCAAAGCTTCGCCAACGGATCCGAGGTCTTCAGAAAAGAGGGCGCTTATGGGCCCCATTCGACAGAAAACTTTGTCTCCAAGGGATTCGACCCACTCCTGACCCTGAAAGCAACATCAAGTCGATCACGTCCCCCTCGGACATGCTGGATCAGTTGGCTAGGCACTGGGCCCCTGTGTTCGAGGCCAAGGCTACCGATGGTGCTGCTGCTCGGCACTATTTGGACCGCTTCGGCTTCGGAGCCGACCTGAGCGACCTACCTCCACCAACAGAGTTCGATATTCAGAAATGTCTTCGGAAAACTGGTTCCAGCGCCCCAGGGCCCGATCAACTGCCGTATGATGCTTGGAGATACCATCCTGAAGGTTCCAGAGTCCTTTGGAATGCTCTTTCCTGGATGTTGGAGGGTAAGTCGCTGCTTTACGGTTTCAACGAGCTTCGCGGAGCATTTCTTGCCAAAGGAGAAGAGGAAGGAGATGAGGTCCAGGTCCTCCGTCATGCTAGCCAGACGCGGCCCCTTGGGCTGAAAAACGCTGATATCAAAATTCTTACCAATGTTTGTTGTCGAGCTCTCACCCGCCGTCTTCCTCGCCTGGTACATCACACACAGAGGGGATTCATACCGTCTCGGAACTTTGGCGAGAATGTGCTAGAGTTAGATACGATGAGCCGCATCACGTCCATGGAGGAGGATGTGGGCACACGGTTACCAGTGCTAGCTGCTTTCGATGTTGGTCAAGCTTTCCCATCAATAAGTCATGACTGGATATTTAAGATATTAAAATCACTGTCTCTTCCTGGTCCCCTCTTTGGGTTCTTGCGTATGATATACATGGACGTCTGGTGCATGGGAGGGATTGATGGTGGGCCCCGTGTTCTATTTCCTATCGGCTCTGGGATTATCCAAGGGTGCCCTGCATCGGGGATGCTCTACGCGTTATCGTCGCACCCGTTCATGCTCCACTTCGAGGCGCTTGTAGAAACACCTAAACTTGGACTCGTGAGGGCCCGTGCTGATGACAAAGGTAGTGTGCTTTTTAGAATCACAGCCTTGCGAAAACTTTTTACGGTTTTCAAGGCTTGCAAGCGAGTCGCGAACTTAGAACTCAAAGTCAACAAGTGTGTGCTGGTCCCGCTGGTTGGGGATTTCTCTCCCAGGGTCGCGAGGCTGTGTTCGTCCTGGCTCCAGGCCAATATCCCCGAATGGGCCGAGTTTAAAATCGCCAGTTTCCTGAAATACCTTGGGCTTCAGATCGGACCAGGTGCTGGCCAGGCCTCATGGACAGGACCTGTAGGCAAGTGGACTAGTCGCGCCACTGCCATCGCCGCCGCTGGAGCGCCGCCACCGATCACTGCGATGTTATATGACAGTCGGGCGCTCTCTACTTTGTCGTATGTCAGTCAATTCCAGCGGTTGCCATATAACGATATCGCTCGTCAGGAGCACCGATTATTTGAGATGATGTTTAAGATGCCACACTGTTGCCTCTCGCGTGCTGACTGGCTTCACCTCCACGAGTGGGGAGGCCCGAAGGTGAAAAGCGCTGTCCTTATGAATATGGCCACGCTAATTCGTTCTGCTATCAAGACTCTTTCGATTTGGGCCGAACTTTCGACAACTCTCGAAGAGAGAGCGCGTGAGTGCTTGCCCACTGCTGCTTTCATCAGAGGCCAAAGGTACCCATCCTTCTGGTCAAGTCCCTGTCTTGTGCATGAGCTGCAAGAAGCAGCAAATGGCTTCCCATCATATCCCAAGTGGCAGCACGCAGGTCAGCTCGCTATCAGTGCCGCGGCCGATGCTCTATGTAATAACGACAAAGTCCAGAGAGCGGCTCTAGCCCAGCTGTCCACCCATCTCTTTCCCTCGACTCTTGTCCGTGATTTCTCCGCTCGTCTCCTCCATCTCTTCCCAGGCAGTGCCCGTGCGATTGGCAAAATTCCGTGGACTGACGTCCAACGCTGCATCAAGATGTGCCCACAATCGTGGGGCAATAGCTTTGTGAAGACCCTCTCTGGAGGGTGGACCACAGACAGCAGATTTCAGGGCGCTGGCCATGCCTGTGCATTCGGGTGCGGGTGCGGTGACTCACAGGCTCACTATTTTCAGTGCCCCCGCATGAGAGCTCTTTTGAGACGTGTACTCCACATTTCTTTTTTCTCTCCTTGCCCTATCCTCCGTCTCGGTCTCTGCCATCCCACTCCCATCGGATTCTCATACTTGGTGGCCGCGCACCAGCTCTACTGTATCGCCTCCTCCCGTCCTTCCCTCCCGTTGAGTCCTGCCGATGCGGTTGCTTTGCTCCCGACCCTCTCCTCCTCCATCGCACCCCTGTCCCGATCTGCTCTTCAAGAGAGCAGCGCAACGGGAATTAGCAGTATCACAGAATCTTCTCCGCAGGCGCCGGCGGGCGGCGCGGGCGCCGAGCCTGCCGCCGCCGCTGCTGCCGCCGCCTCTAGTCGTTGTAGTCAGTCAGGATGATGAACTCAGACTCATCGGTACGAGCGCAGGAGGAGGAGGAGGAGGAGGAGGAAAGGAGGAGGAAAGGAGGAGGAGGAGGAGGAGGAGAAGTTGTCGGAGAAGGAGGAGGAGGACGAACGTCGACGACGACGACGACGACGACGACGACGACGACGGGGACGACGACGACGAGGCGGTAGTACCTCGTGTCGTAGTAGTCGTAGTCGTGGCTGTCGCAGTCGCGGTCGTAGTCGAAATCGTAGCGAAAGCAGTGGCAGCAGTAGCAGGGTGCGGAGGAGGAGGAGGAGGAGGATGAGGATGGAGGCCCTCCGGGGCCCGCCTGCCTGGGCCCCACAGCGCCCTTCTACCCGCTGGGGGCCCCCTGGGCACAGATGGTTGGGGCGGGGGCGAGGCAGCGCACGGGATGCCAGGGCTTCGCGCCGCGGGTCGCCTCCGCGGCCCCCCTAGCGGGGGTCGCCGCGCCTGCTCTCCTCCCCCGTCCCCCCGGGAGGGCAGGGGGGGAGGGGGAGGGGGCGGGAGGGAGGAAGAGATCCAAAGAGGGGGGAGCGGGCGGGAGGGAGGGAGCGGGAGAGGGGAAGGAGAAGGGGCGGGAGGGAGAAAGGAGGGGGGGGGAGGGGGCGGGAGGGAGGAAGGGGGGGTTGCAAGAGGGGGGTGATGATTAGGGGGAGGTGGATACCATGGCCTGGGCCATGATACTTCCCCAGATGTCATGCCCCCCTTTCTTCCTTCAACAAGCCCCTTGGCCCCGCCCCTCTCGTCCGCGCACGTGCTTCGGGGCATGGTGCGTTACGCCCCCCTCCTGGACGCCCCCGTCTTGGACGCCCCCGAGAAGCTGGGAAAGGGGATGGGATGGGGATGGGGGCGGGCAGGACGAGGATGAGTGGGGGAGGGGGGCAAGGCGGGAGGGGGACGGCGGCGAACCTGCACCTGGGCGCTCGCCTCTGCCTCAGCCGCCCTGCGAGGTGCCATTCGGGCCCGTGCCCCTGCAGGACGTGCTGCTGTCCCTGGCGGTCGCGACTGCCGTGTGCTCGGCCGCAGGCTACTACCTGACAAGGTCTGCGGTCGGCTTCGAAGAAGACGACGAAGAAGACGAAGAAAGTGACAGAACCCCACGCGGAGCTCCAACAGTTCGTGTATAAACAGTTGTTCTTCGAGTACGGTTGGCCACGATGCTTGCCCTTCGTGCAGTCAAGACGCCGAAATGACGAACAGCTCGGATTCGGGTGGGGCTCGCTGTTCCTTTCAGGGACAAAGGCAGGGACGAGACAGGCTCAAAGGGGAGACGCATCGGCCCGCAATTGCCCCTTCATCGCCGGTAGGGGCCAGATAGCCCACCCCCGCCCAGCATGGCGCGGATTTGCCATCGGGGTCCAATCGCCGCCCTGTCGACAGCGCATCGCTGATTCCAGGTCCCTCGATTGTGTTTCCCCCCCATCCTTCGGTCATTCGATGGTTGTTCCTCTAGCGCTCCTCGTGCACCCACGCGCTCTGTGGCCAGAAAGGGGTAGCAGCCTGACTGTAGCAGGATGACCGTGGATCGAGGTTTGGACGTGTTCGCACCCTGTTTGCCCTCCCTCGGAGCCTTCATCGCCACAGTCAGAGTTATCTCGAACTTCTGGGCGGAACGCGCCCAAGGCCCGGGCGAGGACCCGATCTCCGGGAGGTGGACCCCCATATTTTCCATATGTTCTGGGTTTCTGCCTTCCCCCCCACTGCCCATATTTTCATATATTTTCGGGGGAATCGACGATTCATGGTGTCTGTTTTTTTTTCTCCTCCTGAGTGTATCTCGCCGGGGCGAGAGGGGGGAACAGCAGAGGAGGCGTTTGGGCACTGCCGGTGTTTCTGGACACCGTTCCGTGGCCCTCGGGCCGCCACACGACGACGCAGGATGCAGAGCCGGTCCCCAGGGCTGCGTCGGAAGCTCCGGGGGGGCCCTCGCCTCGAGCTGGCGGCTCGAAGACACCGAAGCGCCGGGCTGAGGGTGACGGGCCGATGGTCCACCAGCGCTACTATCACAGGTAGGAGAGGGAGGGGGAGAAGAATAAGGAGGAGGGGGAGAGGAGGAGGACCTCCCCATCCTCCCTTCTCCCCCGTCCTACACAAGGTAGCGGTTGTGGGAAATTGGCCCATCAAAGGCAGGAGGGGATTCAGGACGTCTGTGAATGCGCTGGGCCCTCCTTCGTCGCCAGGGCTAGGGCATCCTTGGGCTTCGGGTCTGAGGGCGCTCCAGGACGGCTCCAGGGGCCGACTTCGGACCCGACTTCGAGGGGAGGGAGCCTCAGATCCGAGCGCCGTGGGAAACTCGCGAGGGGCGGCCCCGCCCCGTCTCGGGCCCCGTGTCCTTCATGGGCCGAGCGGGCTCGAGGAGTGCTGCAGGAAGGTGGGGCCCTGAGCTCCGTTCCTGCTTCGGTCGCGCCGTCGGGATCTTTTATGCACAGCGTGGGGCCCTGGGGCCCGCGATGGTTTCACGAGGTCTTCGGGGCCATGGGGCCCAGAAACAGCCATGCGGACCTGCCAGAGGCCAACCAGCATCAGACTCGGATGGCCACCGGGCCTCGTGATGGAGGCTCCGTTCGGCCGTTTCTGGGCACAACCCCGGGCCGTGAGCGTGGGCCGGCCAGACGCCACGTGACGAGGTGCAGGGCGCTGCTCCGCCTGCGGGAGCTGCTGCCCCGCCACGCGGACCTGCGGGACGAGGCCCTCCCAGACGGGGCGGCGAGGACGACGACGCTGCCGTCGACTCCACCCGTCGCCATGAAGCAGGCGGGGGACCATGAGGCTCACGCGAGGGACCCCGGGCCTGGCGGTCTCGCCCCACGTCTGGCCTCCCGGGGTCCTTCACGGGCCTTGGGGCCGTCGGGAAGCAGCTCGGGAGGAGAGGCTGGTCCTGGAGGATCGCCCCGGGGTCCAGGGCCACGAGGCTCACACGAGGAGCCCGGGGCCAGGCGGTCTCGCCCCACCTCTGGCCCCCCAGGGTCCTTCACGGGCCTTGGGGCGGTCGGGAAGCAGCTCGGGAGGAGAGGCTGGTCCTGGAGGATCGCCCCGGGGTCCAGGGCCCGTGTTCCCCGCCGCGACCGCCTTGGTTCCTGCGAATCTTGTCAGGAGGGCAGAAGCACACACAGACACAGTGAAGCGTCGATTCCCCAGAAGATCTGGGAATTGGGGGGGGAAGACGAAGCTCCAGAACAGATGGAAAAATATGGAGAGTCCTGGGATTTGTGTGTGTGCGTTTGCTTGTGCGTCCCTGGGCCCCTTCAGTCAGGCAGGCTCTGTGGGCCGTCTCTGGAGGTTCGTGTCGCCCACGGTGGTGCCCACGGCCAGGCGCGGCTCGGGGAGGGGGCCCAGAGAGGCCCCGTGGAGGGGCCAGGGCGGGCGGTTTCGAGCGAGCCTCGGTCGGGCGGCGCCGACGACGCCGCCGACCAACAATCGGCCTGGGCCGCCCCCCGCTATGGGCGCGGAGGCGGTCGTCGTTCGAGCGTCGCGGTCGTGGTCAGGTGTTCGTTCTCGTTTTCACTGTTTTGCCGATCGGCGCGGGCCATCGCACCCCACCCCCCGTTTCCCTCCCCCATGGAGTAGATCTTGGCTGTGTTTGGCGCCTGTTTCGAGCAGGCGGGGTGAGTCTCCCTCATAGGACGCACTGTTGCAAGCAGTCGATCTAAGCAGAGGTCCGAAGCCAAAATCCCCCCTTCCCCCCCCCTTCCGCCCAATGCCGAAATGCCAAATAAGAAAACGTTCATCGGGAGAACTGGCCTTCCCCGAGATGGCCACGCAAAGGTGCGCGAAGGTGACCGCGCGTGTCGCGCATCGCGCCCAGACCTCCGACGGTATGAGTTGTTCACAACGTCGGCCCTCCGAGGTCTCAACCCATTCCCCAGGACCGGTTTTGTTATTCTGTTTTTTTTTGTTATGGTCCCGCGGCCCGGCAAGGGTCTTGGGAGGCAGAAAATTGTTGATGTTTCGCGTATCCTACCAGATTTTGTCCAGTGCACGTGCCCGTGCTAGCAGTACGTCAGCCAACTCTGGCCGGCCGTGTTTCTGCTTTAGCAAATTAGCCTCGCCCGTGGCCCGGACGTTGCCTTCGCCACCGAACCGCTGTCTCGTGGCCGCTGACCAAAAAGTATCCCCACCAGCCCCCTTCAGCTTCGCGGCTGCTTTGTGAGCGAGCTGGCCGGCCTGTGCCTGTTGAGTAGCTAATTAGTTTCGGCTGCCCGCTCGCTCGCTTCGCTTGCCTTTCTTTTCCTGCTGCCTAGTCGCGGCCCGACTAGTGTTCGGACGGCTTTCGACCCGCCTCGCGAGCCTGTTGACCAAAAGTACCCCCACCAGCTTACTTTTCCCGCCCCCTCTGCTCCTCTCTCTCTTGCCGTGTCCTCTTCTTCGTTTGTTTTTCTTCGTTTTCTTCCTCGCTCTCGTTTCTGCTTCTTCGATTCGGTTCGCTCTCTCTCTCTCTCTCTCTCGCTTCGCCCCGTGCTTGTCTCTCTTGCGCAGCCCCCCGTAGTGGCCCTGTAAGTTTTCCGTTGCCTTGCACTTGCACGGCTCCGCGCGTCGCTGGACCTTCTGACGCCGCGCGGGTGCCCGCTCGCGGCCGCGATCAAAAGTATCCCCTCCAGCCCATTCAGAGACGATGCCCGGACCGAAAACAGCCGTTCAATAAAAAACGCGCGAGCAGGCCGAACATGCCCAAGAGTGCTTCATACACAACATCGCTTTCATAGAAGAGAGGGAGGACGAGGCATGCCGAAGAGGTTCGGCAGGGTGGCGGCCGTGCGGCCTCGCGCCGAAAGACAAGGAGGAGGAGGAGGAGGAGGAGGAGGAGGAGGAGGAGGAGGAGGAGGAGGAGGAGGAGTTGGAGGAGGAGGAGGAGGAGGCGTTGGAGTTGGAGGAGGAGGAGGAGGACGAAGAGGAGGAGGAAAGAGGCAAGGACAGGCGAGAGGCGGAGGATGGAGGGGGGAGGCCACCTTGGAGGCCATATTGAAAGGGGGGGGCCGTATGTCGCAGAAAGGCGGACCCCCTAACAGCGCCCCCTCTCCGGAGACTGGGGGCGTTTTTGGGAGCTCTTGGGGCCATCTTGGGGCATTTCTTGAGGCATTCGAAGCCCTCTTGAGACTCGAGATGCAATGTTGGGAGTCTCGGGGGGCCTCCTGGGGCCTTCGCGGAGGACATCGATCAAAGAACGGTGGCGTCCTTAACCGATCCCCCCCCCGAAAGCCCATAAAGTCGCCTCTTGGGACGCTCTTGGAGCGCTCTTGGGCGCCATTAGCTTGAGCCATATTGATGTAGATTGTGCCATCTTGTAGGCCATTTTAGGTTTTCTGATCCCAGCTTGGAGTCATCATGGGCCATCTTGGACGCTCCCACGACCCGCCGCCCGCCGCCCATTCCATACCCAGGGGAACGGGTAGGTGGACGGGTCAAGACAACCTCCAGATAGCAAGCCGTCTAGCTCGCTTCCACCCGCCCTCCCAACACATAAGTAACACCCGAGCCTCAGCATGTTCAGCGGTCGTTTTGGATGGACAGCTATTGGGAACCAAAGCCGAGCCCATGTGCGCGACGCTGGGGCGAGGTGCGCCACGCGTGCCAGGCGCGTCACGCGCGCCACCCCTGGGGCCCGAGCGTGCCAGGCACGCATGGTGCGCCAGATGCGCCACGTACCTCCGCGTACGCCAGGTGTGCCGCATACTCCAGCCAGGCCAGGTGCGCCACGCTCGGGGCACGCGCAGGGTTTGTCAGGTGCGTCTGCGCACGTGACAGCACACATCGGGAAACATGTCGGCCCCCGCTTTCCTGATCGAGAACCTATGCCCATCATTGTGTCTGGTGGGCCTGCGCACAGCAGGCCTTGCGCCACCACCCCCGCCGTCCATGTCAAAAAGCACTTGGCAATGATCGCGGGGTGGCCTCGCACCATCCAGACTTAGCCGCGAGGTGCATGTTGTATTGTGGTTAGTGAAGGATGGTAGCCCCGCCGTCCCTTTCCAAAAAAACATACAACGTGCTCTCGGGCCGCATAAGCAAGACTCCAGACTTTACCCCAAATTGTATTGTGTATCGCGTTTTGACAGGGACGGGGGGGGGGGCGCATCGGGTTGGTTGCGCATGCTCCGGATTCGGAGGCAGCGTGGGTTTTGTATTGCTTTTGGCAAGGATGGTGAGGGGTGGGAGCATGGTTCCTGGTTGGCCGCCGGTCGCCTGGAGGAGGGGGTGTATACTAGTAGGGAACAGTGGTCAAGCTTCCGCCCCGAAGGACAGCCGTCTCGCTCACTCCCACCCGCCCTCCCACCACATAAGTAGCACACGAGTTTCAGCATGAGCAAGGCCGCCATCGACCATCATCGGGTACCAATGCAGACGCCAGCCAGGTGCGTGACGCCCGCGAGGTGCGCTGCGCGTGCCAGGGCCCCCCATCATCCTGTGCCAAAAAGATGCGATGTGATCGCAGGGCTCCCACGCATGATCGTTGTCAGAAAGTAACAGCCAGGCTGTTTTGAAAAAGTGGTGATGGGCCTGCGCGCAGCAGGCAATGTGCCGGTGCCCCCATCGCCCTTGCCCAAAAACGAGCCAAGCAACGTGATCGAGTAGTGCCTGCGCATGGCCCAGCGCTTGCCGCAACGTGCACAGCCTGCTTTGACACGGATGGTTTTGGGGGTGCTGATATTACACAGCAGGCAATCTGCCGCCCCCCTCCCCTCGCCGTCCCTGCCGAATTCCAATACAAAGTGATCGCGGGGTGCCCGCGCGTGATCCAGATGTTTGTGCAAAGCACATGTTGTATCATTCCCAGCCCTTCGGCGTTGGGTTCTCGTTTTGAATATAGCACTGCGGTCGCGACTCCTCCTCCTCCTCCTCCTCCTCCTCCTCCTCCTCCTCCTCCATCTCCTCCTCTTCCCCCTCCTCTTCCTCTCCCCTCCTCTTGCCTCCAGCCTCTTCTTGCCCTTTTGCGCTGCTCTCTGGATGGATGCGCACTGCGCGGCTGGCGACTCTGGTGTGCTGTTGGGAAGCTCAGCAGAGTAGCGGAGAACGCGGACCCAGGCGTGACCTCGTAGCTACTTGTGTGGCTGCGAACTCCGCAGCCACCGCAACGTTCGTGGGCTCTTGGGAGGCACGGCGGAGTAGCGGAGTACGTGGGCCCAACCGAGACCTCGCGGTTCCTTGGGTGCGCAATGGTCGCCACGTTCGTGGGCTCCTGGGAGGCACGGCGGGGTGATTAGCGGAGTACGCGGACCCAGACGGGACCTCGCGGCTCCTTGGGTGGTTGCGAATTGGTCAGTTGTCTATATTTTCGTGGGCTCCTGGGAGGCACGTGTGGGGTAGCGGTTTACGCGGACCCAGACGGGACCTCGCGGCTCCTTCGGTGGCTCCGAAGCGTGAATTTGTCGCCAAGTACTTGGGCTCTGGGGGGGTCCAGCGGAGTAGCGGAGTACGCGGACCTAGGCGGGACTTCGTGGCTCCCTGGGCAGTTGCGAATTATGCAATGTCCGCCAGTTTCGTGGGCTCTTGGGAGGCACGGTGGAGCAGCGGAGTACGTGGACCTAGACGGGACCTCGCGGCTCCCTCGGTGGTTACGAGCTGTGTGGTTGACGCCACTTTCGTGGGCGTCTGGGAGGTCCAGCGGAGTAGCAGGCTACGCAGACCCAGACGGGACATCGCAGTTCCCTTGGCAGTTGGAACTTCTGCAATGTATGCCACGTTTGTGGGCTCCTCGGCGGCACGGTGGAGTAGCCAAGTACGCGGACCCGCACGAGACCTGACAGCTCCGAGTGGGGTTGCGAATTGCGCAGTTGTCGTCTTGTTCGTGGGCTCCTGGGAGGCACGGCGGAGCAGTGGCGTACACGGACCCGGACGGGACCTCGCGGCCCCTTGGGTGGTTGCGAATTGCGCAATGGCCGCCATTTTCGTGGACGTTTGGGAGGCACGGCTGGATAGCGGTGTACGCGGACCCAAACGAGAGTTCGCGGCCCCCTGTGAGGCTGCGAATTTCGACAGTATCGCCACGTTTGCCAGCTCCTTGGGGGCCAGCAGAGTGGTGGCAGACGCACACCCAGACTAGACTTCGCTGCGCCATGGGAAGTGTGATCTTGTTGGGACGTTCGTGGGTGCCTGGGAGGTCCGTTGGAGTGGTGTCATACGCACACCCAGACTAGACATCGCTGCGTCCTGGTTGGCTGCGAACTGCGCCACTGTCACCACGTTCGCGGGCTCCTGTGAGGTACAGCGGTATGGTGCCATCTACACATTCAGATTTGATTTCGCAGCTTCAGGGGGGGGGCTGCGAATTGCAAAGATGCAGTCACCGCCTTGTGCTAGGACACGGTCGCTACGTTCGTGTGTTCTTTGGAAGTCCAGCGGAGCGGTGTCATACGCACGCTCAGACTAAACTTAGCAGCTCCCTAGTGGCTGTGCATTGTGAAATTGTCGCCACCCTCGTGGGCTCTTGGAAGGTCCAGCGGAGTGGTGTCATACGCACACACACACAGGCTAGACATCGCAGCTCCCTTGGGGGGCTGCGAATTGCGAACATGTCACCACTCTCGTGTGCTCTTGGGGAGTCCAGCTGAGTGGTGCCACACGCGCACTCAGACTAGACCTCGTTGCTTCCTGTGGGGCTGCGAACTGCGCCACTGTCACCACGTTCATGGGCTCCTTGGAGGTCCAGCGGAGTCGGGGGCCACGCGCACCCAGGCGGAGACTTCGCTGCTCCGTGGTTGGCGGTGAATTGCGCAACTCTCCGCCAATCTCGTGGGCCCCTGGGAGGGCCAGCGGAGTCCGGGAGGGCGGGGGGGGGTTGGTCCCCTGCCTCCCTCACCTGAGGCCCGCCAGACCTTCAACAATGCTCCCCTTGGTCCCGAGCTTGCCGCGCTAGAGCCGAGTGCTGCGCGGCGCGCGGGTGCTGAGGGGAGGAGGGAGCCAACTGAAGAGTCAGAGAGACACCAGCAGGGGGAAGGCGACGCGCGCACCCAGACGGAGACCTCGCTGCTCCTCATGTGGTTGCGAATTGCGCAACTCTTGCCACTTGGGTGGGCTCCTCGGAGGTCGAGGGGAGCCACGGGCCACGCGCGCACCCAGACGGGACATCGCTGCTCCCATGGGTGGCTGCGCACTGCGAATGTGTCGCCACGCTGGTGGGCTCCTGGGAGGTCCAGCGCAGTCGGGCGGCACGCGCACCGAGACGGGACCTCGCTGCTCCTCGGGAGGTTGCGAGCTGCGAACGTGTGGTCATGTTCGCGGGCTCCTGGGAGGTCCAGCGGACACGGGGGTCACGCGGATCCAGCCTGGACCTCGATGTTCCCTCGGGGGGTGCGAAGTGCCCAATTTTCCCACTTTCGTGGGCTCCTGGAGGGCACGGCGGAGGCGTGGACAGCGTAGATCATTTTGAGAAGACCTCTCGGCTCCGTCGGGGGCTGCGAATGGCGCAACTGCCGCCACTGTCGTTGGCCCCTGGGGGGGCACAGCGGATGTGAGGGCAGCGCAGTTCACTTCGAGACCTCGCGGCTCCCTCGGGGGGGGTTGCGAACTGCGCAACCGTCGCCACTTTCGCGTGCTCCTGGGAGGCACGACATATGTTGGGGTAGCGCTGATCATCTGAGACCTCGCGGCTCCCTCGGGGGCTTCGAGCTGCGCAACCGTCGCCTCTTTCGTGGGTTCCGGGGGGGCACGGCGGAGTGCAGGACAGCACAGGTTGAGCCTGTCTCGCAATGTGCCCTTTAGTATGAAGCGTTCACACAAGTAGTCGCCTAGCGTGGAGAAGGGTCTGGATACATCTCGAGTGCTATCGGTTTTAATGGATGTTCGCGGTTGTTTGGATTGCACACAGCAGGCATTGTGCCCCCCGTCCCGCCGCCCCTGCCAACAAACAGATGCAGCGTGATCGCGGTGCATCCGCGCATGATCCAGAATTTGGTGTAAGGTGCATTGTGTATGGTGTTCGTTGCAGTGTATGGTAGGGGGGGTCGTTCTGGTCCCGGGTTTGTCGCCGTTCGGGTGGGCAAGGGGGTGTATACTAATAACTAGTAAGGAGCAGTGATCACGGCACCTCTCCCAGACGCTCACTGTGTGGCTCATTCCCACCCGCTCTCCCAGCTCAGAAATAGTACCCGAGTCTCAGCACATCTGGCGGGAAGGAGGGCCGTATCGCTCACTCCCACCTACCCTCCCACCACATAAGTACGACTCGAGTCTCAGCATGGGCAGCGGCGGACATCGACCATCATCGGGAACCAATGTAGACGCCAGCGAGGTGCGCGACGCCCGCGAGGTGCGCCGTGCGTGCAAGGGCACCCCCATCATTTTTTCATATAACAATGTAAAGTGGTCGCCGGGCGCCTGCGCAAGATCGTTGCCAGAACGTGTGTTTGGATTTGTTCTTCTGACAGTGATGGTGGGCCTGCTCGCAGAGGGGAGCATGCTACCGCAACCTGGACTTTCTAGTTTGTCCCCGGCCATGCCTTGCTTGGGTTCTCGCTTTGAATTGAACACTGCTTGCGCGTCTCACTTCTCCCGCCTCCTACCTCCTCCTCCCCCTCCTGTTCCTTCTCCTTCTCTCTCCTCCCGCCTCCTGTCTCCGTGCCTCCCTTGCTCGTAGTTTTCCTACTGGGGAGATTCGAACTGCGCAACCGCCGCCACTCCTGTGGGCTCCTGGGGGGCACGGCGCAGTGTCGGGCCACGCGGATCCCTTTGAGACCTCGCAGCTCCGTCGGGGGCTGCGAACTGCGGATCCGTCGCAGCTGTTCGTGGGCTCCTGGGAGGCACGGCGCAGTGCATGACCACGCGGATCCCTTTGAGACCTCGCGGCTCCCTCGGGGGCTCCGCGCAAAGGTCTCCACGTCCGTGGGCGCCTGGGAGGCACGGCGGAGTGCAGGGTGTACGCAGCGTTCATTTGAAGAGTTGCCTCGCGCAGAGAAGGGTTTGAGTACGTTTCGGGCAATGGAAAAGGATAGGTATGGGGGTGTGGTCATGGTTCCCGCTTCGCCCCTGGTCAGGCGGTGGAGGGGGTCAATATCAATAAGGGACGGTGATGAAAACTTCCCCGACGGAAAAGAAGGAGGTTGGAAGAGGACACGCTCTAAACAGCTACGCCCAAGAGGGATGCTGGGATTGTCAGAAAAGCCTCCGTCCCGATGGGTTGACGACTCGAGGGGGTCTGGGGAGGTGCGAAGCTGGGCGGGTTCAGACAACGGCGCGATTGGGCGAACACCCTGTCCACACCGCGAGAGGACACGACTGCAGCGTTGAACCCCCATCTCGCCGTTCCTGTGTTCGAGCTGGAGCGATTGCGTGAGGGCCGCGGGGCCCGAAAAACGAGGCTGGACCACCGGCTGCGAAGAAAAATGGGACGCCGCAGGACCTCGGGGGCGGGCGGCGACGAGGGCGCGAATCCAGGCGGCGCGAGGAGGGTTTGCAAAAAAAAAGGATTGCAAAAAAACAAACAGAGGAGGGGGAGCAGGAGAGGGAAGGAGAGGATCAGGGATGGCGGACGACGACGACGACGACGACGACGACGACGACGACGACGACGACCACGACGAGTGGCCGCGCGCTTCGCGCGCCGCGCGGCGCGAGGGCGCGAAGCTGGGCGGGCCCAGGGCGGCGGCGGCGGCGGCCAGCGGTGAGGCCTTCGAAGACGGGGCCCACCTGGCCGCCGCGGGCGAGCCGCACGAGGAGGGCGCAGCCTCGCTGGAGGAGGCCGGCTGCGGTGGCGGGGCGAAGAGGCCCTCCGCCTGCCATAGGGGGGCCGGCCTTCCCGGTTGGGGGGGGGGGGTCGGGCAGGGGCGGGCTCGGCCCCCGGGGTCTTCCAGTGCGGGGCCGCGCCTGTGCTTCGGGAGGCTGTGCCTCCCTCGCTTGTGTTGCCGGGGCGGGTCCTCTTGGAGTACGTCGCCCGGGCCCGTCGGTTTCGCAGATCTCTGCTTCGTCACGTGGGAGCCCTGTGCCAAGAAGCACCCTGCTTGCCCCCACGGTGCCTGGGTTGTATGGGTTCCGATGGTTTTGCGATGGGTATCGTGGCGCTCCCACGCCAAAAATCAATGGACGTCCTGGGGCCTCAGGGTTGGGTTTCTAGTGGAAGGTTTCTTGTGGTCGGGCCCCTCTGCCCCTCGCCGCTGACCCTAACCCCCAGAAGGCTGACCACCACTGGCAGGCGGATCACGAGGCCCCGGGCCCCGCGCCGGCGAACGGTCGCCGAGCTGCTGTTTATCTCGAGGCGCTTCGCGAAGTGCGCCGCCCGCCCCACGAGACCCAGAGGGGGGGGGGGGGGAGGGGAAAAACGTGCCTGTGGGCAGGGGGGGGGGCAGGGGGGGGGGGGGGGGAAAAAACGTGCCTGTGTGGGGGGGGGGGAGGGGGAAAAAACGCAACACGTGCCGGGGCACCGAGGCTCGAGCTCGCCACGCACAGTCGGCGAAGCAGGGTTCGGGCTCCGGGGCCATCGCAGATCGATCCGGCTCGGAAAATGCCGCAGGAGGATGGGGCTGCCGTCGTGATGTTCGCGAGGTGGCAGTTTTGTCGCAAGGACGGATCGATCCAGCTCGAAAAGTGCCGCAGGGAGCTGGGGTGTGGGGCTTCGGTCGCGTCAGGCTGCAGTTGCAGTGTGGCAGTTTTGCCGCGCAAGGTCGTGTGGTGGGGGGAGTTCGCCGACCGTTCGGTGTTCGACGGTGTTTCGCCAGACGCGCCGAGCGGTGGCCCGAAACGACGGCCCAGGCATCCTCGCGCCGTGAAAGAAGGCGCGTCGTTGGTCGCGTTCGGCCTCCAGCTGGGGGGAAGGGGGTCAGCAGTGGACAAACACACAGACACAGATAATCATCGATTCCCAGGACAATCTGGAAAATGTTAGCAGTGGATGGGAAGACAAACATTCAGGCGACATGGGAACGTTGAGGAATCCGGGCATTTGTGTATACTTCTGTTTGCGTGTCCCTGGGCCCCTTCACCGGGGGCCGTCAAGAACTGACTCGGGGTGAAAAGCTGGTCCCCAGGAGGTTCAGACCTCTGGGGAGCAAAGTCGTGAAAAAGCAGGGCGTCGGATGTCTGGAGGGCCGGATACATGCCGAACGAAGTCCAAGATGGCCCCGCAAGAGGGCCAACAGGGCCCCTGGCCAGTTCGAGGGCCCAGGGAGTCGGCCCAAGAGTCAGCCCAGAGCATTTATTTTGGCCATTATGGGCCCTTCAGGGCCCCCCCTCGGGCAACCTTCAGCTATGTTGGGACCTCCAGGGCCCCGTTTGCTCTTCGTTGACGAGCTCGTCGCCCGCCACTCTTCAACGAAATTCTGGAATTCTGGGCAGAGGGTGATTGACCAATTCTCCACCACCACCACCACCATAGGTAGGACGGGGTGGAGGGAGGAGTGGGAGGTCCTCCTCCTCCTCCTCCTTCTCCTCCTCCTCCTCCTCCTCCTCCTCCTCCTCCCGCCTCCTCCTCCTCCTCCTCAATCCTTTCTCTTTTTACCTCGCTCCTCCGCCTCGGTCCTCGCTCCTCCGCCCTCGCCTCCCCGCTCCTCGCCGCTGGGGGGCAGCCCGGCACCTCTCACGCGAGCCCTCAGACCGTGGCAGGCGGCGGTCGGCGGATCTCCGAGGGAGCCGAGAGCGGGGGGGGGCAGTCCTCGTCGTGCTCCTGCCTCACGTGGAAGCTGGAAAAAGTGACTGGGCGCATTGGAGGCGGAGGAGACGGAGGAGGAGGAGGAGGAGGAAAAACAAAAAAAATGATGATGAACGTTATATTTGGAGGAGGAGGAGGGGGAGGAGGAGGAGGAGGAGGAGGAGGAGGAGGAGGAGGAGGAGGAGGAGGAGGAGGATCCTTCCAGCCCTGGCCAGCTTCGCTTTCTTGGTCCAGCCCTGGCGACCGCATCCCTGCTGCTCCGTGCTCGCCTCACCTCCTGCCGCTGCCTCCAGTCCTGGCCACCTCCACCTTCACTGATCTTCCCAACTTCCACTTTTTCCGGCTTCCCTGCACTCCTGCTCCCCAGGGCTCCGACGCCGTTGGGCGTGCCATGCTGGCGGTTGCTCCTTGCCCTTTGGCACCCGGCAGCTTGTTTTTCAGGCCCAGGAACTGCCCACACGGTCGGACCGAGGCATCAGATCGAGGTCGGTGCGGGGAGGGTACCTCAGTGTTCTTCGTGTGCGTTGGATGCTCTTGTGCATCCTGGGGGTGGGCGCCCTCGAGTGACCTTATGGTTGGGGGTGTTTTGGTCCACGGAGGCATGTTGCCAGGCATGTTCTCTCGAAGGATCTTCTTCTGGCCTATCCGACTGCAAGCCTCCCCGAGCCTCCTTGGCGACTATGGCAGACTTGTGCCAGCGTTCTTCCTTTGCTGTTGGCCTCCGGAGGCTGCTGCCCTCGGGCCCCAGGATCCGTCGCAGCACGTCCACGTTGCGAAGGTCCGAAATCAGCGAGCGAAGAACGGTATAAAATAAACTGTTTCGCCATCGGAGACACCTGCCCCTGGGCGGCTGGAAAGTTTATACCCCTACTGTGCCACCGTAAGGGTATAAACTTTCCAGCCGCCCAGGGGCAGGTGTCCCCGACGACGAAAAAAAATATGTTATACCGTTCTTCGCCCGTTAACGAAAGCTCCGTGGCAGGGGTCGGGGATCGAAAGCTCCAGGCCCCCGCGCCCTGCAGCAGCACCGGGCCTCCCGAGCGCGGCGGCGCGACGCCCGTCGGCTCCCCGGCCGTCGTCGTCCACAACGCCGCCGTGTCCCTGCTGGCCGCTGTCGCCTGGGCGGCGGGCTCCCCCCGCCTGGCCCTCCACGCCTTCAGCCTCGAGGCGGCGGGAGGGCGGGAGGGCAGACCAGCTGCAATCCAGGCTCAAGTCGGGCATGTCCCTCTACTTGGCATCGCTCGGGCGTGTGCATGTTTTTTTCGGCGAGAACCATCGAGGACCATCCTGGACCATCGAGCAACCAAAAACACGCACGAAATCTAAAAATGCACGGGAGATGGACGTCCGAGCGACGGCAAGCCTATATGAGGAATATCCACAAGTAGTGCAGAAATAGTCTGGGGACGATCTTTCGATTCTTGTTGGCTCTCTTTGCGTTTTTGTTTGCTGCGTTCTTCCAAAATCCGCCTGTAGGAGAACATGCCCGACCTAAATGGAGGCCTTCCAGACGGGGCCAGAGCAGGCGGGGTCGGATGGTCGCGCCGCATCGCCGATGCGTCGGCGGTTCGGCTAGATGTGGAGCCCCCTTTTCTCCACGCCGACCTGGCCAATGCATCGCCGACGTCGCCGACACGTCGCCGATGCGTCGCTGATGCATCGACGATGCGGCGCGATGCCCCGACCCCATCTACTCCGACCCCATCTGAGAGGCCGTTACACCCTCCTGGGGGACCCATCGGATGCAACACCCATCTCTCGAGAAATCGTCAATACGGTTGACTCCCCCAGGGGGTAAGTTAAACAGCCCCCCAAATCAACGCGCGTCGGAGAGGGGAGGAGGAGGGAGAAGGGGGGATCGAACAAACAGGCTCGGCAAGCATCAACTTTGGGAGCAGGAGGATCGAGGGTCCAGGCTATGTGTGCGCTTGAGGGGGGTCCCTGGCCTTGGAGGCATCCGGGGAGTCCTGGGGCCTTTTGCCGGGGGTCGACTTAAACGGTGTGTTGACAGTTTCGTTACCGTATTCGTTCCGATGTCGTTTTGCATGAAGGGCGGATGGAAGCCAAAGCGAGGACAACGAAATCAAACAAAAACAAAAAACATTGTATAGGTCGATCCCTGCCTCCTTGCATGGGGAGACGTCTGAAGAGCTCAACGGGGGGTCAGAGGGACCCAGGCCCCCGACCTCATGATTGATTTCCAGATCCTGCGTTGCTCCTCGGTTTCGGCCCCTCTCGGTCCAGCCGCAGGATAAGGGAGGAGGAGGAGGAGGACAAGGAGGACAAGGATCCGTCTTCGGCGTTCAAGGCTCTTGCGCTCATGCTGTCGCTTCTGACTACATAGTTGTAAACGGCAGCGGGAGGCGATGAATCATTATTTATGTTTGCGGTTCTGTGCGGTGCTAAAGGTTTCGCTCTGCTAAATCCGCCCCCGAGAATCATGTCTTTCCGCTTCGGTGCTACAATAACACTGGAGAGTTCCTTCATCGTTTCATTAGGTTACCCTTAGAACAACTCGTTGTCTACGTAGACCCTTCCGGGCCGCCGAATGCTGGGGTCCATCCTCTTTCTCCTCCTCTCCTCGCCGATGAGGTCATTTTGGGGACCAATGCCGTCCATCAAGGACACCTCAGTCGGTGGCACAAGAGAAAGCAAAGCAGCGAGAAGAGCATGGATGTCAGGTACAATCAACCCGCATAGTAAGGATGAGCGATGTTCCGAGGTTACCATTTCATCCTTCCACGGCGGCCCATCCTTGGCCGCTTTCGCTGGCCGCGCCCCGCTCGCAAAGTGCCCGCATGGCCTTCCAAGGCCCTTGTATCCTCCTCGTGCGTCCTTACTATACGATTTGCCTGTACAAAACAACAGGTCAAAGATGAACACCGTCCTCCGGGAAGGACTCTCAGGGACCCCGCATTGACGTCAGAGGTCCGAGTAGGAAGTGGAGGAGGAAAAAAAGGATCGAAGATACAGATTTCTTTATGGTGCCCTTCCGGGGCCAGGGAGGCCATCGGATACGTCGGCGGAGGACCTCCAATGGAGGTGAGGGGGTGAAGAAGAAGAGGAGGAGGAGGAGGAGGAGGAAGAGAAGAAGAAGAAGGAAACAGAGGGAAGACGAATAATCAACAGAGTCATAAGAAGTATAACCATGATGATCGTAGCGTGGTAGTAATCCCGATAAGACGAATTTGGGTAAGATGGTTGCATTTCTTTGATCTTTTCTGGTCATGTGGGAGGCTCTCTTCGCCACGGATTGTCTCGCCTTGCAGTTTTGAACGCCCTTCGGGAAAATGGAGTCGAGGATTTGAGGAAATTCGGATATTTCTGCCCTGAGGAGTTTGAGGTTTGCCCCCCCCTTCCCCCTTCTCGTCGCCACGGCAGGCCTCCCGCCGACATCCTGCTCAGAGCGCGCCCAAGGCGACAATGTTCGGGGGACTGGGGTCGGATTCCAGGAAGGATGAAGAGGAGGAGGAGGAGGAGGAGGAGGAGGAGGAGGAGGAGGAGGAGTATAGTGATGAAAACTGCGGGATCTCCTCATGGAGCTTATCGCGCGTTTGGGCGCAGCTGAGGCCCCAAACGGGGCCCCGTTCCTGTAGGACGGGGACGAGGGTCAGGAGGACCCCGGAGGTGGCCTACGAGATCTTCGACACATTCAACCTCGGGCCTAGCCGGTTGGAGCCAGAGTCCCTCATGCGGGGAGCCCGAGGGTACACCTGCACCGCGCCCTCGGCGGCACGGAAACGGGAGGAGAAGGAGATGGCGAGCCAGACCCCCTGGCGATTGTAGAAAGACACGCGGGAGTCTGTTGTCGCAACGTTCAACCTCCAGAGGCCCGTTTTGGGGCCGCGTGCTCGTCAGAAAACTTCTTAGAATGAAGAGCTGATTCGTCGGGTTCAGTGGGAAGAGGGGAGGAGATGATGACGGGAATGGTTCGGGCGGGAGAGGGGGGGGGGGGATAATTAGGTATCCAGCTACGTTCTTGCGCATATGCGCAATCGCGTTGAGTGGGAAGGGGGGCGGCGGCCTGAGGCTGCGGAGGGGTAGTTCCACGCTTTTCTACCCTCGACCTGTTTTTCCCAGCCCTCATGTTCTGTTGGGTCCTCGTTTTGTATCCGCAGCGCCCCGTGTCCCCTCGACTCCCGCCTCCCCGCCTTGTCCGTCTGCCACTGCTCTGTGCAAGCCTATTCCGGCACACCCGTGACAAGTTCCGCAATTTCTGGAGAATTTCAACTACTATGCTAGGTGGCGCGACCACACGGCACCGCCGCACCCATGTGGGCACGCCCCTCACACGTTTCGCTTCGTACCTTTATAGGTGGACGCGACACCATGGCATGCCGCACTGTCGTGGGTGGGGAACTCTAAATATAGTGTCAGTCGGCGCGACCGCCGCACCCATTGCTGCACACCTGTGGGCGCCACCGCGTGACACCGCCGCAGCGATCTCCGCGCACCCATCCTACGTTTCGTGCCCCTTGGGGAATGCCAACTTCCGTGTCGTTGGGAGCGGCCGCGTGGCACCGCCGCGCCAATCTCGGCACACACATCACGCTCCGTGTTACCACTCGCACACCTCATGGCCACAATAGGGAATTTCCATTATGGTGCCACCGGCGGCCATCGCAGAGCACCGCTGCGCCCACGTGGGCACACCCCCACCACACGTGGTGCCCCTTGGGGAGCTCCCTCTGCGGTGTCAGTGGGCGCGGCCGCATGGCACCGCCGCGCCCAGTGGCGCACACCGCTCGCTCTGCTTGGGCCCCCTTGAGCTCGAAGTACGACGTCAGCCGGCGTGACCGCATGGCGCCCCAGCGCCCACCTCCAGCACACCACTCACGCGTTTCGACACGATTCGTGCTCCAACCAGAGTGACCCACGCTGTGTCCCAAATGGGCGCGACCGCGTCGCACTGCCGCGCCCATGTCGGCACGCACCCCTCTCTCACGTTGCGTGCCCCTCTGGGAGCTCCACCTCGACGGTAGCGCCGCGCCCATTTCGGCACGCCCTTCAGACGGTTCGTCCCACGCGCAGCTACATCTACGGCCACAGTGACAGGGCCCGCACCGCTCATCTCTGCAGACAGCGCCACCCACGTCCAGAGCGAGACAGAGTCAACTTGGCGCCCCGCGCCCATTTCGGCACAATCCCCCCACGCGTCGTGCCCCATGGGGAGCTCGCCCTGCGTGTCCCCGCGTTCTGCGCCCAGTCCAGCACACTTCTCACACGTCTCGCGACCCCCCTGGGCAGCGAGAAAACTCCTATGGCATCCCCGTGCCGGTTTCGGCACACTCCTCAAGAAAGATGGGGTCTTCCGGCAGATCCCCCGAAGGAATTCAAATGTCAAGCTTGTATGACAATGTTGAGGGCTGAACGAGTGCTTCGCCAGCATGTTGTTGTTTCTTTTTCTGGGGGGAATGGCGAAGACATACCAGGAAGCTGGATCCGCTCAACGCGGCCAGCCCAGGCGAGACTTGAATCCTCATGTGGCCGCGCGTGTTCGAGCTCGCGGCCCCGTGTGTGGCCAGGTCCGCCGGCCCGCTGCACTCGCGTCCAGCGCGTGGCCCCCGCGTGGTCCGCGTGTGAATTCAGTCATGCGGCATGTGCTTCCACTTCCCCTTAGCAGGGTCATCGAGCAACACGTTGGCGCATGTCGGGCTCCATGGGGAGTGGCCGGGTGGGTCTATCCTCGGGCCCCCCGACAATCCACCACATTGTCTCGCCGATCTGCATCCTGTGCTCCTCGCAGACAACGGTGGACTTCCGAGTCCTCTGCCACGTCTGTTTCTGCATCGACTCTTCTGGAGCCGTGCTCGGCTACAGCAAGTTTCTTCTACGCTACGCCCACGTGTCCGCGAACTTAGTGTATCTTCGCCTCGCGTGGATCTACTTTTTCCTGCGTGTGCTCTTTCCGCTGATCGACTACGTGATCATAGTGTGGAGGGAGATCTCCTCGAGGGGCGGCCTGGCAAACTTTGCTGCGCTCGGCGGCGCCCAGGAAGCTGACCTCATTGATCCTGGCTTCGCGATGGCGTACGCAAAGGCGGACTGGACCCAGCTATCCCGTTGCGCTGCCGCGGGAGCGCGCCAGCAAACTTTCGAGGCGGCGCCGCCGAGGAATGGGCTTCGGGGGGGGTGGGGGAGGGGCGGGGGGGGGCAGGTCGGCATGCCACACCTGCGATTTGGTTAGTGTCTCGGTTTTTCGTGCTGGTATGGGGGGCAATGACGCAGGGACTCGGCCAAGACGGAGAACACATGCTGAACCCCTTCGCCGGGAGGCCTTGGTTCCGAACCGCCTCCCGAGAACATGGAACATTGAAGGACAGAGCACAGGACTCACACGCCCCCACTGCAAGCGCGGTGGCGGATACATCTGGGCGATGACCGTCCTCACCGCTTTCAACATTTACTTCTTCTGCGTGATCCGTGCACGGGGCCGCATGCCCAGCCACGCGGCGGCGAGCTTTGAGGCGCGGACAGGGGCGTGCAGGTGAAGGGCAGGCCGCGGTCCGTACGGAGCGCGCGTCCGGGCGCTGTTGCCTCGCGAGCGCCGAACGAGCAGAGCATGGAATCGGCAGGAGGAGATTCTCATGGGGGGGGAGGAGGGGGGAGGCGCAGGTGGAGGTGGGGGAGTGCGGAGTACACAGAACGTGGCGAAGCAACCGATTCTCGCCCTCCCGCTTGAGTCAGTTGCTCCGCCACGTTCCGTTTTGCTCATCGGTGCCTTGGAGTTCTACTTCGGCTCCTCCTCTCCCTCCTCTTTCCTCGTCCGTCCTCCTCCGTTTCTCCCGTTCTACCTCCTTGCTCAATGGTGCGGCGTCCCCTCGTGCTCACCTTTATCCATCTTTTGTGTGCTGTCATTTCATCATCGTCGGCGTTCTCGTCCTCTCTTGTTCCCCCGGCTACTCCGTATCCTCCTCCTCATCCGTCTGCCCGTCATCCTCCATTTTTTCTTTTGCCCTCCATTCTGTTGTGATCCATCTCCCCCCTTTCTGCTTTGTCCACCTGCGCGTATTCCGCGCTCTTCTTTCCTACCCCTGCTGTTTCATTTCCTCTTTCTCCGCTGTTCTCGTCCAGCTGCTTTCGTTTTAAGCTTTCTCGCAGTTTCAAGGAGTGGTATGGTTGAGATCCCGGGAATGGCGTTCTGGCACGGTTTCGGAGTGGCGGGACGCAGTACTCGTTTTGATTTGCGATGTTGAAGTCCCAGGAGAGGTATTTTGGCACGGCTTGGGATACTCCAGAGGCAGCAGTAACGCGCTGATCCACGGTGTCGAAGTTCGGGCGGTTAAGAGTTCTCAGACGGTTACTTTTCAATGGGGTGTTTCCCGCAAGATCTTCAGCTTCCAGGCCCCCGACACGAAGTGACAGATATTAAGACATTCTCAGCCGGAGCCTGAATGCGACTAAGCCAGCGAAGCGAAGGCTCGTGGGTGGTCGGTGCAGCGGAGCTCCGAGGCTCGATTGTTTCTTGATCTCCATATCTTTCCTTCGTCTCATCCGCACGGGCATTCTTGCCACCCGCACCGTTCACATTATCCTCATCATCTTCACCCTGTCTGAGACAGTTGCTTTATTTCTTGGCCCTGGGGGGAGGGGAGGGGGGGCTGGTCACCTCACGATTCGCGACGGCGCTGGCGCCCTTTTTTGGGGGGATGCTTGCAAGTGGCTCGATCCCAGACGGCCGCACATCGTGACGTGACCAGGGGGGGGGGGCCCGTCACGGGCGCTAGCGCGAATAGCACGACGGATGGCTTCTCTCCGGCGTGTTCGGTCCCACTCCCTCCTCCCTCTGGCAGCGCTTTCTGCCCTGCTCCGTCTCCCCCTCCCGCCTCCCTCCTCCACCTCATCCCCCGCACCCCATCCTCACGCGTCACGCAGTCCTCCGGCCGCCCACAGGGCTCCCCTCGTCCTCCCTCTGTCATGTCCCCTGTTGATGATGCCACGGCGAGGGCATTTTCTGCCGTGCCAGACGCCTTGATCTCCCGCCCTCCGGCTCCCCCACATCATGATCTGATGAAGCGTCTTCTCTGGACGCCCGAAATGGGTACGGAAAGAATGGGTACAATGCCCAACAGCATTTCCTGCCCATTTTGAACAGGACTCGCTGCCCACGCCGCCGCGGCCTGTGTCCATTCGAGACAGACGGCCGCCTGCCCAGCAGCGGCCGCTGTTGGTTCGGGACAACGTTTGCTGTTGGGCATTGTGCCTATTTTTTCCGTACCCATTTCGGGCGTCCAAATCTTTCCCTCCGTACACCTCCTCGGTCCTGTTCCTTCCCTCCCTCCCTCCGTCTGCCTCCTCGTTCGGCGCGCACTGCGGGTGCCGAGGAGGTGCGCGAGCCCAGATATGCAGCGAGTGCTGCAACAGGAACTCACCCAGGAGGGCGAGTGCTGCTCAGAACCTGGGGGTAGTTTTAGGGGGCCACGTGCGAACCCTACCCCTACCCCCCACGATTTCTGAGGGGGAGGGTGGGGTTCACTCCGCTTGGGAGCTCCCGAGCGAAGTGAACCCCACCCTCCCCCTCAGACATCGTGGGGAGACTGAGTGCTAGACAACTATCATTTCAGGAGGGCGCGCCCCCCTTCACAGTTATTGGGCTCTCACTTCGACCTCGGCCTGATTGCTTGCTGGGTCCCAGGCTTCCCACAGCGGGAGCAGTAGACGACAGGGAACCCAGACCCCACGCGCCAAGGGACGCAGCGTCGATGCCCGAAACGGCCAGGCTGCCTCAGGACACACACGAACCCTAAACCCTAAACCCTAAACCCTAGGGAGGGGCTCAGGGTGTGCCATTGGGTCAGCGTGAGCGCAGAAGCAGTACGGAGACGGCAGCTGCATCTGCAGTGATCGATGCGCCAGCAGGGGATGTGTGGCGACGCTTGAGGCCTGACGACGCAGGGTCTCACACGGCGCTTACCCAGCTCCCCTCCTCCTCCTCCTCCTCCTCCTCCTCCTCCTCCTCCTCCTCCTCCTCCTCCTCCTCCTCCTCCTCCTCCCTCCTCCCTCCTCCCTCCTCCCTCCTCCCTCCTCCCTCCACCTGACGGTGGAAGTCCAAGGGCCATGGCATTTCCTGACCCCAAGGTGGAAGACACAGTATCAGAAGACGTGGCAAGCAGCACGTCCATGTGCCATACGACGGTGACGCGTGCTCCGAGGTATGCCTGAGGCCGGCGTGGCGCGAGCTGCGGGGAAAGTTCCATGGGGGCTTCTGGTATATCA
Source organism: Prorocentrum cordatum (assembly GCA_963575745.1). Taxonomy (NCBI): domain Eukaryota; class Dinophyceae; order Prorocentrales; family Prorocentraceae; genus Prorocentrum; species Prorocentrum cordatum. Next base: position 282,183 of record CAUYUJ010001403.1, read on the forward strand.
TAAATGTATACATAATATATATATATATATGTGTATATATTTGTGTGTATACATACATCTCTCTCTCTCTCTCTCCCTCCCTTTGCCTCCTCCGCCTGCAATTGGCACATGGGGTTCCCCGTGCATTAGGAGCTGCTGGTGGGCAGTTGCCCCCCTTCGTCCTGTGAGTCGCCCCACCGGGAGCCGTTCTTGGCCCGCGCTGTCGCCGTCGCTGGCGAATCTCCGTGCGACCCTGCCGCACCAATACAACGTAGCTTGGTGGTAGCTTATACTTGGCGTGTGATCTTCACCCAGATACCTCGCGCCGTGATTCGGTGCAGTGCTTCTATAGGGGTGTTGCGTTCGCTTCCGCCCTCTCCCTTCCTTTGTCTGCTCCTCCCCTCTCCTCCCCTTCCTGCTTCCACCTCCCGTGCGATAGAAATCCAGGCCTTTGCTCTATCTGCCTGTAGTGTGCGTTCTCCTTCTTATAGTCGCTGTTTGATGCCCAGTATGTTCGATGGTCGTTTGGACCATGAGGGGATGCACACACACAGCGCCATTGTCAGTCCCCTCGCCTCGCGTTTGTTTTTCCTCTTCCGCCTCTTCCTCCTTCTTCCCTTCTGCGTCCTTCCCTCCACTTGTCCACAACATCGTGCTTGATTTACGGCAGTGGCCGTCTGGGCCATGCGGTAGGGGTTGCGACACAATGCTGGCAATTGTGGCTCGATTTTGTTGTCCGCAATTTCGTATCAGCCGCCATCTGCTCTCTTGCTCAGCGTGTTCCCCGAGTCATGGGCTACTGCAAATGTTTGTGTTCCTTGCCTTGCGGTCGCACTCGCTCAAGCTGTGCATTTGAGATAATCCCCTTCGGGAGCAGGGGCTTTCTCCGTCTCCTCTGCTTGGATGTTGGGGGATGCGAAGAAACCAACCATATGCAGTAGTTGTGCGTAGCGCAGTTGTGAGTAGCCTCTTCGGTGGGACCCGTTCGGGGGGCACGAAACGTGTGAGGAGTGTGCCGAAAGGGGTGCGGCGGCGCCATGCGAACGCATCCAGCGCGGCGGTGCCATGCGAACGCAGCCACTAGGACCTTTGGTGGAGCTCACTTTGGGGTCACGAAACGTGTGAGGGTGTGCCGAAACGGGTGCGGCGGCTTTGCAAACGCAGCCATTGGGGTCTTCGGTGAGTCGGTGGGGCTCCCTCTTGAGCCACGGAGCGTGTGAAGGCTGTGCCGAAACAGGTGCGGTGGTGCCATGCGAACGTAATCATTGGGGCCTTCCGTGGGGCTCCCACTGGGGCCCCGAAACGAGTGAGGGGTGTGCCGAAACAGGTGCGGCGGTCCCATGCGAACGCAACCATTGGGGACTTCGGTGGGGCTTCTCATGGGGCCACAGCGTGTGAGGGGTGTGCCGACACGGGGGAGGCGGCGCCATGGGCCTTCGGTGGGGCTCCCATTGGGGCCACGAAGCGTGTGAGGATGTTCCGGGAGGTGCTCGGTGGTGCGATTTGAAGTCAGCCACGGGGGCGTTCGGTGGAGCTCCATCTGGGGCCACGAAACGTGTGATGGGTGTGCCAACAGGAGCTCCATCTGGGGCCACGAAACGTGTGATGGGTGTGCCAACATACTTGATTGGTCAGGAGGGCAGCTGCAAGGATGGGAGGACGGAGGAGGGGGGAGGAATGAGGGAGGAAGGCAGGGCGCTGTTTCTTCAAACCGAGGATCCAACACCACAGGATGATTGGGGAAAAGCGTGGCATCGAATTCGTGCGTTTGTGTCCCAAGTCCTGGGAGCTATTCCGCACCTGCTGTGTTTCCTAGGATGTGTCGACGGTCAGCCTCACACGCGGCCGATCGTTCAAAGTGGTGGGCTTTCGCTCTTCGCACCGCAGCCAAGTCCGCGGCAAGCGGATTCGGAGCTTGGTCGCCGCCTTTCCTTCTCTCCCCCCTTCCCGCACTCCGCCTTATCCTCTCGTTCCCCTGCCACTCATCGTCCTCTGTCCGGCTCCTGCTCTTTCTTTCCCTCCGCCTCCTGCCATGATCTTCTCCTCGTCCTCTGTATTCGCATCCGCCGCGTCGTCGTCGTCGTTGTCGCCCGCGCCGCCAGCCACCCATTGAACAGCGGCTCCGCGCGGAGGCATCCCTGGCTTCCGTCCTGCTGAGGGACCTCTCGCGCACGAAGCTGCTGACCGCAGGCCGTCTTGGCCGTGGTTGTGGCCGTCGTCGTCGCCGAGGTCGTGCTCTTGACTGTCGCCATCGTCGTAGTCGTGGTCGTCGTTGCCGCCGTCGTGGTAATCACTGTCGCCTCGGCAGAAGTTGGTCAGCGGGGGTCCGCCCGGTTTTCCAAGCCGCGGCCGGCTGTGGCGACGCAGGACCTGACGAAACATGCCCACAGCCTCCAGAACGACGTCATCGTTGTCGCCGTCACCGTCGTCACTGGAAGTCTCCAGAGGTCCCCGCGGTGACCCCTTGAGGAACCAGCACGCGACAAAGGGTTAGATCCTCGACGTCGATCGTCTTCCTCGTCGATCGCCGTCGGTCGTCTACGTCGGTCGATCGTCGTCGTCGGTCAGGGAGTGTCCCAGCAGCGCGGGTCCGAAGCGGCTCTCATCGCTGCTGGTCCTTGCTGGGTCCGGAAGAGTTCTCTCTCCCTGCGTTGCCTTAGGCCTGGTGTCCGATCCGGGGGGGGGGGGCGGAATGGCGGGTTCCTCCTCCTCCTCCTCCTCCTCCTCCTCCTCCTCCTCCTCCTCGTTTTCCTCCCCCTACTCCTCGTCGTCGTCGTCGTCGTCATCCTCCTCCCTCACAGCCATTTTGCGCCCGAGCGCCTTCTCGCCTGCAGTCGGCTGCGCGGTTGTTTGTTGCGCCGACTTCAGGGTGGCCCCGCGTACCAAAGTCTTCGCAGCAGGGACAGGGCAAGAAGTGGAAGTGCGGACATTGCGCATCCATCAAAGGCGCAAGCTATGATTTCTGTTGGGAAATGCTGGGGGACGAGACCTACTGCTGCAGGTGAACAGTCAAAGTCCAGCATAGCGACTGGAGGAGGCCACCAAGACCTGTCCGACGAGCAGCACGCCCAGATACAGCACCTGCGCGCCAAGCTGGCAGAGCTCAAGAAACTCGCCGAGGACCCGATCATGGAAGACCCCCCCACGCCACAGGCGGACGCGCTCCAGGAACGCGTCGACCAAGCTCAGGCGACACTGGGAACCAAGGTATTGCGCTGCTTCACCCAGCGCCGCGTGGTGAGGGACCGCCAGCGGGTTGCGGAGCACCGCCACCGCCACAAGCGCAAAACAGAGTGGCGCAGTTGCAGGCCGAGTTGGCAGAGACACATGAGAAGCTTGAAACGGAGAGCGCCGACCTCGGGCGCTTCGAAAAGAAATTGGATACCCACACCCAGAAGATCAGCGAACTGTCAGTCCCAGCACCTGGTAGACGCTGCGGAGCGGCGGTGGCCTTCTTGGAGTCAGCGTCCAAGTGCTTGGCGGAGGGTCCCAGCGCGGCGGACGATCCTAAATTCAAGGACGCCCTCGCGCAGCAGCACACCGCCGAGAAGGAGCGGATCGCGCAGACTGGGGCGGCCAAGAAGGAGGAGGTTGAAGCAGCCGCTGCCCACACGAAGGGGGCCAAAGAGACGGACCAGGCCGGCTGCCATAGCGAGGGCAAGCGGCACCAATTGGTGGCCGAGTCCAAAAAGGAATACCTCCTGGGAGTTGAGGCCCTCAGCACGGAGGAAACCATCGCCGAGGTGCTTACCAAGGGTGGCGCCACTCCTGCGTTGCTTGCTAAGTTTTCTGATCATGTAAAGCTGCTGTGTGGCGGCTTCGAGTTGGGCCACACCGTCACCGTCAGCACGGCTCAGTGGATCCCAAACAGACGGTAGCACAGTGAAGGGCGCGAAGCAGTCTTTGTACACGGTGAACGCCAACTGGGCGGGCACCCTCGCACGCATCATGAGCGACATCCACAAGGTCACTCTTGCGCCCATCAGCACGATTGACGAAATTCAAGCGAGCAAGGAGACGCTTGACATGTGCGCTGTAGGCATGATTAAGCGGGACAGGGTACTTGGGCTCGTGCCAAGCGACGGCGCGAACATCGTTTGGAGTGTTCGGGGCCTCCACTGCGCCAGGAGAGGCATCAGCATGTGGAACATCTTCCCGCCAGGCATCAGAGGAATCTCATTCGCCGCGGCATGGCTGAACGCGCTCAACGTCTCTGGCGAACGGAAGGCATGACGCGCCGCAACGAGCTGATCCTACAAGAGGGGGTCAGTAAGATTACCGCGGCCAGGTACGACTGGATCCTAGGCGGCGGCTTCGACATGGAGCCAGCTAGCTACCTTGGGTGTCCCGAAGTTGCTGAGCAAGATGGACGAATATTTCATGCACGGCCAGCAGAAGAGCACATGCGAGCGAAGAGACGGGACTCGCTCAATCATTGAAAAGCCCACTTGATACAGACGCCAAATTGTCGGGCCCGTGGAAGCGAAGGTAAAGGAGGGCTTCAATCATAGGCCGGACGCGCTAGTAAAGCTCACCATGAACAAGCAGACCCGCGAGAGCACTTCGCGCAGCAGAAGCCCCAAAGGTGGCCGCTGACGTTGCCCGCGGGCTGCCCAGGACCACCAACGACATGGCCGAGATCGCTGGCAAGGCGGAGGCACTTCGGACAAGCGGACAACGGCAAGTTCTGGAGCGAGCTGGGCCTGGCATGCGAGGCCCTGCCCAACTGCTTTTTTTGATTGCGAGGGTGGTGATTTTACCGAGAGGACGAGCCACTTCGAGCCCGCCAAGTAGAAGTGGGCCGTTACCGAGGTGCACCCGCCCAGGGTGATATCCGGGCACCAGGTCTGGGGCGAGGGCGCCGAATGGCTGGCGCGCGCGGTGAGATGCATCCACGGGCTGACGGGGCCCTGGAGGATGGAGGCGAACGCTGAGGTGACGGACCAGGCTGCGTGGCTCGCGCGGACAACCTCGAGTCGCGCCACCAACATGTCGCGGACGCACGAGAAGGCGGCGCCGAAGGACGACGACGACTGGACTACTGCAGCTCGGCCAGGCGGGGATAAGCCACGCATCCCCGCTGCGCAGCTGCCGGCGCCAGAGGGCCCCTGGCTTCCCGTTGGCGGGGGCGGCAGCGGCAGCTCGCCGCCTCGCGGCTAGAGCGCCGCCCCCGACGGGCCAACGGTCGACGCGGGGCGCCGCGAGGTGGCCCGAGCTGGCGACCGGTCGGCAGCGTCGACGTCGGCATCGTGAATGTAGATGCATTGCGTCGATTGGATCGCGACCCCGCTGGGCTTGACCAATCTCGGCGCAGTTGGCGGGCGAAGCAGCGGGCCTCGATGGCGAGCTGGAGGCGGCCGATCCACGCCGGCGGCCAGAAGGGCGCCGAAGGGCGCCGGGGCCCGACGCCGCTGGGCCAAGCTGCCCGCGACGCGGGCGCCGCGAGCCGCGGCTGCCGAGGCCGGCCAGGACGAGCGCAAGTTGGTGCGCCCTCAGGATACTGCCGACGACGCCCTGGCAGGATGGGGGGAGATCCAAGGAGTTGAGCTCGGCGCGCACGTGCCCTGGATGGGGCCCCTAAGAAGGACATGGAGATGGGGGAGTACCGCCCGCCGACCGTCACCCTCGGCGGGCGATCAACAGCTGCGGGCGCCTCCGCGCAAAGACGAGCCATGGGGCGTCGGACTGGCACGCGAGTCTGGGGTAGCACAGAGAGCGTCAAGGTGCAGCGCGCGTGGCAAGCGCGTTGAACGCCGCAAAGGCTGGCGCGCCATGGCCGGCCGTTCGGGCCACTATCGTGTTCTTCGTTCCTGCCGAGCCCGCTGCCGGATGCAGGACCTTGGGCCCGCTGCCCGAGCTGTCGCTGTCGCGGTGGGCCATCCGCGCGCCGCGCGCGCTGCGGTGGAAGCACGCGCAAGGGCAAGCCGATAATTCGGTGGCCAACGGCAGATCAAGCGAGATGGCCGCCCAGGCACAGGCGCCGCACTGCAAGGCCACAGTAGCCAGTAGCCCAGGGCCCCGAGTACGCGGTGACGCACGCCATGGCGCGGCAGTCGGGCATGCGCTGGGGCTTCAATCGTCATCGTGAGGATCTGCGCCATGGCGAGGCGCATTGCGTTGGGCGGGAGCTGCGCCGTTGGTAGGCGCTGGGCAGAGGCATCGTGGCGGGTAGCCGTTTGCTTTTTTTGCTTCAAGGTGGCCATATTTTCGGAGATGGGTGGGACGGTGGCGGCCTTCCCCCGGGCCGACGCGCGCGTCTTCTCCGACGACCTCGCTGCGGTGACGAAGGGGGCCAGAGGCATGGTCAGTCATTGGCGCCGAGGTCCTCGTCCAGACGCCCATCAACACGTTCAAAGTTACCTCGGACATGGTGGCGTCCTAGAGCGAGCAGGGCAAGAAGGTCAATCTGGCCTCGGCTACCCTGTCGGTCGGGACATTGCTGCAGGGCAACACCACAGGCAAATCCACGTTCCCCGCCCCACTGGCGGATGGCGCGGGCCCTGGCACGAGGGCCAACGATTCGCCGATCCTGGCTTTGGCGCAGGCGTGGCACGAGACCCGCAGCCAGCCTGCGCTCGCCCACGAGCTGCAAGCGGCCCGGAAGAAGTGGGCGCTGCGAGTGGGGCGCGCCAATTCCCCGCGGCGGCAAGTGAGGGGCCCCGTGGGGGCCGCTTGCGGCGACGGGGCCGAACAGGGCATCGAGGACGCGCAATCGGTTGGCGAAGTGGGGCGGGAGATTAGGCGCGCAATCTTTGTTCGCGGAGCCAGCGCGCGCCCTCGGGCGCCCCCTCCGCCAGCGTTGGACCCAGGCGCGCCGGGGGCGTCCGCAATTTCGCCCCTGCCACAGGGCGCGGCGGACGATGGCATATGTCATGGGCGCCGCGGAGCACGAGGGACCGATCGGTATCGGACTTTCGCGCTCAAGGCGCACAGGCCCGAGGTTGGCGGGCTCCACATCGCGCGGCGGGGCGCCGGCCCGTGGCCGGATACGGGACAGCTATTGGGCAGGGGTCTCGCGAACGACTCAGCGGCGGGGCTGGGGGCGCGGGGGCCGCCTTCCATGGGCGCCCTCGCGGCCCGCGGCAACTGCGAGGACTCTGTCGCGGGCGACGTCTACGCCGACTGCAGCTTCCTGCACGGGAGCGACACGGCACTGCGCCGAGGCGGCCGGGCATTCGCGCAGCTGGCGCCCCCGAGATACAGCTGCGCCGCGCCTTCGACGGCCTCCGGCCAGGGACGCAGTGGGAGCAGGCCATCTTCAGGAACGAATTGGAAGCAGTGCGAGAGGTGCTGGACGTGGCTTGTCCGCCCGTGACTATCAGGCCCCGACGGCTTCGCCAGAGGCGCCGCCTGGGCCGGGACGGGAGCCCTTGCGCGCTGCATGCTCACGCGTGGAACCGCTGCTGGGCCCAGATCGCTGAAAACGGTGGCATAGGCCCGCGAGCGATTCGACCTCAGAGACTTGAGGCACGCGCCGCGCGTGCCCAGCGCCTTGTCATGGGGCTCGCAAGGCTTGCAGGTAATGCGGTTGCCGGTAAGTGCGCCAAGCTGGGAGCCAAGCAGCACGACCATGTACAATGGCAGCGTGAAGCGTAAGTTCAGCGATGCAAGCTCGTTTCGGAAGTGTTCGCGTGTTCGGGCTACGTCGGCGACCATGGCGGGGGGCCTCCGAGCCAGGCGCCCGCGCCCTCCCCCCGCCGCCCAGCGGGGGAGCGGAGCAGCCAGAGGGACGCCCACAGCCGTCACCCAGCCAACTGCCTACCAGGGCCGTTCTGAACCGGGGCGAAGGGAGATCCGAAGCAGCCCGCGCCGTGGGGCACCGCGTCGCGAGGCCTTCAA